>CAUYRH010144701.1:0-30017 GCA_963574655.1 Perodicticus potto
TTTTTTTTTTTTTTTTTTTTGAGACAGAACCTCAAGTTGTCACCCTGGATAGAGTGTCGTGGCATCACAGCTCACAGCAACCTCTAATTCCTGGGCTCAAGCAAGTCTCTTGCCTCCGCCTCCCAAGTAGCTGGGACTACAGGCGTCTGCCACAACACCCGGCCATTTTTTGGTTGCAGCCGTCATTGTTGTTTGGCGGGCCCAGGCTGGATTCGAACCCGCCAGCTCAGGTATACGTGGCTGGCGCCTTAGCCTGTTGAGCCACAGGCGCTGAGCCAATAAAATAAAATAAAAGAAGCCAGCCAGGCCATGCTGCTTGTCTAGGCTCTTCCTGCCTCTGGCGACCACTGGTATTCCTTGGCTTATGGGCACATCACTTCAATTCCTGCCTATGTGGTCACATCACCTGCTCCTCTGTTTCAAACCTCTTGCTTCCTCCCTCTTCTAAGGACACTTGGAATTACCAGATAATCTAGAATTACCTCCCATCTCAAGATACATAACTTACTCAAGTCTACAAAGTCATCTTTGAATTTCAGGTAACATTTGTAGGTTCCAGGGATTAGGACCTAAATATCCCTTGGAGGGAGGCATTATTTAGTTTACCATACTATATACCATGGAAATGGGGGACAGAACTGACCACTTCTCTCTTAGAAGGTGGGTAAGGACATAAACCTCTTCTCTTCCCAGGAAATCTCTGGGAACATAAATTCTTTCACTCATTCATCTCTTGGCTCAGCAACCATCTAGTCTACGCTTACTGGACATGGCTCAGTTTGGGGCACTGGGACTACAGACTTAAGATTGGCCTCCCCTTGAGTTTCATGGAGCCTACTGGAGGGTAATAGTCAAGTAAAAAGTATAATGCAATGTACCCTGTGCTAAAACAAAAGTTTGTGAACTAAGCTCCATGGACATTCGGGTGAAAGACAATTCACAGACAATGAAACGTAACTGTGGCCTTAAGCAGGGGCCGGGCAGGCGTTTCAGTGCAGCCTAGAAGAGGACAAAGGCCTGCGATAACAGGAGCAATCCTGTCTCATGGAGGGAGGGGGCAGGCATGGGAGGATGAGGCCAGGTCAGCCCTGGCTGGAGAGATTGGGCTGACAGCTGTGTGGAGCTATAATGTTCAGAGCAAACAGTGTCCTCACAGTTCCACCTCAAAGAGCTAATTCACCCTCTGACCCAGCAATCCTATTCATAGGAATTGCCCCTACAAAAATGCACGGCCACAGAGATTAGTGTCTGAGGATGTTCACGAGGACATTGTTTAAATAGCTAAATCTGTATGCAACCTGAATGTCCCTTGTGGGACATAAATCATGGCCTACACATACTTTGGGATATTAGCTCATGTAGAAACAAGGAAGAGAAGCCCTGTGTACTGACATGAAGAGATACCCAAAGAATGTCTTTCAGGGGCAACAGCAAGCTGTTAAATAAAAATGCAAAGTATGATCCCATTTGTATTTCTGGACCTCCCAAACTATGTAAGTTTACAGGCAAATATAGGCAGAGAAAAAAAGTCACTAAGAATACATAAAAATGAATGAAAGCAGATCTAGGAGAAAGAATTTTGAGAAAGGAATTAAAAGGAATGATAACTTTTGACCCTATTTACAACTCTTTTTTCCTTAAGTTTTTATAAGGAGCACATAGCTGTCATATTCTACCATATTTGCTTATAGAATTTATAGAAATCAAAAGAGAGAAGCAGATGGCTTTTAAAATTAAAGTTAATGAAAACAAAGGACAATGAGTTAGCACAGTTATCAGAAGTCCTTTCAAGAAGGGACGGCACAACATATGTGAAAGATCAAATGACCAATGTGGCTGAGGCCGGAGGCAGGGAGGCTGGGCAGGAGGCCCTTGAGAGTCCAGGGACAGGGGCTGGTTCTGGTGAGAGCCCCAGAACTGTAGATAGGACACTAGAAGAGGAGAGGCTTCTGGACTGGAGCAAGTGTCACGAGGCCCATGTGAAAGTGGCAGAGAGCAGCCACAGACTGAGTCATGGAGGCTGACTCAGAGGGGGTTTTTGAATCTTATGGGGTGTACCAAACAGCAGAGACAAGGTTGGGGGAGAGGAAGGAACAGCAGTGAAGGCTCTACTTTCTGGAAGTCTTTGAAAAGGCTGCCTTCTCCTGGAGTCGGCTATCTAAAGGACACTCTCTCTCCTCTCCAGAAGAAAGGGGCAGTCCATCGGAGGACAGCTCACCCTTATGGTCCAAAGGATAGGGAGACTCTGGGCTCCCAGGGAAGACCCTCTAGACAAGGATTCTCATCCGTATCTCTTACAAAAGTTTTATTCCACCTTCCTGTAATGAACTCTCATCACTTCCCAGCTTGGTGATACTCAAAGCAAAGCAGGGCCTCCACCCCAAGGCCACCCCCCCAGGTCCCCGATCCAAATATAACTTAGCCCCCTGTCTGGCCTGCCCCTCTGGCTCCTCACCCGGCCTTTTCTGCAGGAGCCTGCAGCAGTAACCTCAGGGGCAAGGTACAACTGAGAACATAAGGAGGATAATGTTTTTGCTTTTCTTAATAACGTTTTATTCTGTCTCTCCCTTTGGTAACAAGTGGCATACATGTCTTCCTTTGCAGAGATGATACTAGCTATGTGATCGGTTTTCAAATTCCACATTTAGCCAGCCATTACTGGGGCCTCTGTTGAGTGTTCCTCAGATGTAGCCCAGCCCAGGACAATAAATACCAGTTGAAATGAATAACCCCTATTGCCAAAGTTGTCAAGTGCAAGTTCATGTTATGAAACTAACTGGCCTTATGTCTTTTGGGCTCCCCGTCACATCATTGATCAATTCCAATACCTAGACCACAGCCAAAGCTTTATCTTCCCCCCAAACCCACAGGCTATTATGTTTTTCACTAAGCTAATGTGAAGGGAAGGAAGGAAAGCAACAATTCTGCAGCCAGCAGCCGGCTGAGCTGTGCCAGCTGCTCTTCATATGTTATGTAATTCAGCCAACACACAGGCTGAGATTGGGGCTGTGCCTTGCCTCATTTTATAAATGAGGAAAGTGAGTCTTTGAGATGGTAAAGTGACACGAGCATGGTCACATGGCAAGCTTCAAGGGGTCCATCTAATCCCTGCTTCTACCACTGACTTGTCAGGCTGGCAGGGAAAAGGGGAGAGTGTGTGTGTATCTCTGTGTGAGTGTACGCATGCGTGTGCTTGCCTGTGATTTTATGCAGTCTCCCGAGCCCACTGCTGAGATTGGTTCCTGGAGCCAGAGCTGCCTACTTTTCACCACACACTCTCCTCACCCGTCTGAGTACCTCGTGAATCCACACCTCTACTTTGTCCTTTCAGAGTGATTTGCAAAAAGGAGCCTGGGGCTATAAGGGACACTCATTCTCCCCAAATCTTCAGTAAGCAGGACTATATTCTTCCCCCATCTGTGACCAAGGCTGCTAGCTGCCCTGGAGTACTTGTTCTCCTGGAACCTCTGATTGTAGCTGGGCACATGGAATAAAGATGTCTCTCGGCTTCCCTGGCAGTTAGGTGTGAGCCTGTGGCTAAGTTAGGGCTAATAGCACAAAAGTAGAAGCTCTCTTCCCTTTTTCTCTCCTTCTCTCTTTTTCTTTTGTGGCTGGCATGCAGATGTGATGGCCGTAGCTCCGGAAGCCATCTTGGACCTTGAGTTGAAAGTCATGTGACGAGGTTGGCAAAGAAGTAAGAGATTGGGGGCCCTCTGTCCCTGATAACCACAGAGTCATCTTGACCAGTCTGGACTGTCCACTTCCCCACAGCCAGACTCCCCTCATGTGAGAGAAATAAGCCCCCATGTGGTTAAGCCATTGTTATTTGGGGTTTCTGAGCCTAACCAACCCTGATAACCAATCTTATGTCAAGAGCCCCTGGAGGGCAGTTTCCTGCTATTTACTACCTTGTCGCCCCAGGTTCCAGCCAAGTGCTTACCTTATAGTAGAGGCTCACACAGGGAGACTTGAAAGAGGCTTGGGAAGCACGTAGACAATCCCCTACCCCCGCCTGAAGCTCTTCCTGTCACCTCCCCCTTAACACCTCCTGCTCACCTTGTGAGTGGCCTCCCCAGCCTTGTCCAAGTACCATGTCCTGGTGACTCCATCACCCCCTATCTCTGGTGTCCATCTCCTCCTTTCATTCCTCACTGCTCTCCTGGCCTCCACCTCTCCCTGGCGACATCTCCGAGGGGTCTCGCCCACTGTCAGGTCTGGGCCAGCCTCTCCACTGCTCACCAATCCATGATCTCTACCCCCCACAATCAAATATGCACACTCACTGCCTGACCCGGCCAGATTGGAAAAAGAAAAAAAAAAATTGACTTTCACATCTCTTTAGAATTCAAAATAGTTTTCAACATTCCCAAATCTGGAGATTTCCCATACAATTGTATATTTCTCTATTCTTGTGAAAAAATCAGAAGACAGAATGAGACAGGGCCTGTATTCCCACTTGGCCTAGATGAGCTGGAGCTGAGCCAAGTGTCTGCTCAGTGAAGCTGGGAACTGTGCTGTGCACTTGTAATGGCCTTCACCCTCCCAGACGATCTCTTCTGTTACCTATTAAGCCCTGGGGGGCATTTCAGCATGTCATCCTTAGTGGCAATAGCAGTAGCCATGAGAGCAAAATATCTTGGGGCTTGGTGCAGGTGTGTAGAGGATTGGGGATCGCTTATATCCAAGGATGGCATGTAGGTTGCATCTAAAGGAAGCATGGAAGTTTCCGGGTGGAGTCAAAGGGAGAGGCAGCAATGTGAGCAAAGTCATGGAGATCTGAAAGGACAGACATTTTGGAGGACGAGAAAGTGTCAATTACTCGGAATCAGTGGGGTGCCAGTGAAAGGCCGGGGTACTGCTCATAACATCCCATCCTGCCTCTTCATTCACTTATGTTACCTGTGTAATCCTTACAGGGAATTTGGCATTCTAATACCTTGGACTAAAAAGTAAATTCTAAATTCCTTCAATTGGCAGATGGACAGGTCAGGGTGGGTCCCATTATGCTGTGTAACAAACATCCCCCAGATCTCAGTCAATACAGCACACTTATTCTCGCATGTGCTGTGTGTCCATTGTAGGCTGATGGGAAGGCGCTACTCCTCCCAGTCATTCAGGGACTCAGGCTGACAGATATCTCCAGCTCCACATGTGCCAAAATGGCACAAGACAGGAAAGAGGAACACGCTGAATCAAGCATTGACTCAAAACTGTCACTCAGGAGCAAGACGTGCCCCTCAGGCTCACAGTTCATCAACCAAAAGAGTCATGTGGCCCCTCTTAAGTGGAAGAGGGCAGAGCATCATGGGCCTAGAGGAGGAGGAGAATCAAGTGTTCATAAACATCCTGATGATGGTCTGCTATGCTCTGAATGTCCCCTAAAATGTATGTATTGAAACATAATCCCCATCATGATGGTATTAAGAGGTGGGGCCTTTTGGGACGTGATCAAGTCATGAGGGCTCCACCTTCCCAGTAACGACAGTGCCTTATTAAATGGCCAGAAGAAATTAGCTGAGGCCACTTTTTCCTTCCACTGTCCATCAGTGTGTGCTCCCCCTGCCATGTAAGGATGCAACAAGAAGGTCCTCAGATCCAACCTTGATCTTGGACTTCCACGTCTCCAGAACCACAAGAAATAAATTTCCATTGTTTATGAATTCCTGTGGCGTTTCGTTATAGTGGCACAAATGGACTGAGGCAGGACCCAGCGCACAAGGTCCCTCGTCACCTGGCTCCACCTTCCTGTATCCTCAGTGTCCACCCACTCCCCCTTCCCGTGACCTGAGCTGCACTAAACTGCTCAAAGCTCTAAGACCTTCCCATGCATAGCACCCTCATGTCTTTGCATATGCTATTCTGTCTACTCAGGGAGTTGTCCCCTAATTCTCTAGGGAAACCCTTTACATCTCTCAAAACTCCACTGAAGAAGTCTTATTCTGAGAAACCTGACAGCACTCCCCAAATCCCCATTTCCCATTGTGGGTTACAGACCTCCACCACGCTAGCCGTACCATTTACATTATCTTCCTTACCTCACTGCCCTGTGATTGTCTTTAAGGCCTGCCTCCTCTACTAACCTATGAACTCCTTGAGCATAACTTGGATCTTAGTCCAGGGAGAATAAATATTAAATAAATGAAGGGTGTAACTCACAATGTACCATGTTGCAATGCTTATAGCAGAAGAAGCCTGAGCAGGGACCAGCAGACTGGAGAGGGCAGGTGCTCTCCAGAAGGAGAGAGGAAAGCAGCCAAACATGACTGGCATCATGAAAAAATGAGGCCAAGTGTTGCTGTATCTTTCAGATTTTCAAGAGAAACAAGCCATCTGTATTTTCACGTGGAAACTCCTAATTCCTTAATTTCTAGATTTACCCTCATTGGGCATACAGGGGAGGTCTCTGTTACATAAGCTCCCTGTGTTGGTTTTTTGGGCCAGTTTGGGTACTAATCCTCACTCTACTAGTAACTGGCTGTGCAACTTTGGACTCGCTGAGCCTTAGTTTCCTCTTCCGTAAAATGGCAATAATAATGGTATTTCGTCGTATTGTCATGAGGATTAAATGATGATGAATTCAGGATTAAAGCATTTATCACAGTGATGGGCACCTAGTAAGTACTCATTAAGTGCTCGTTATTAATATCATTAGGTAATTGCACATATAACTATATAATTACAACTTTGATAAGGGCAAAAGGAGGGAGAGGGAAGTACTGAGTTCTGAGAATAGCTCACAGGGTCCTGATCTAAGAGAGAGAAATAGGAGAGTCCCTGGAAAAATGGCCCCAGAGGTGAGGATGAGTAAGAGCAGAAGATGATTTAGAGGACTTATACCCTGGTGAAATCTACAGCAAGTATAAATGTCCTAAATAGAAAGAAGTCAAAGTCAAGAAGAGAAAAAGAATGTGCTTCATAATTATTCTTAATCTCTGATGGTAGTATGAATAAGCTTTAAGAGAAACTTCTACTTATTAAATTGTTCCTGAAACATATTCATGGCTCAGCGCCCATAGTACAATGGTTATAGGGATAGCCACAGGCACCGAGGGTGGTGGGTTCCAACCCTGCCCAGACCAGCTAAACAACAATGACAACTGCAACAAAAAATAGCCCGGCATTGTAGCGGGTGCCTATAGTCCCAGCTACTAGGGAGGCTGAGACAAGAGAATTGCTTAAGCCCAGGAGTTTGAAGGGCTGTGAGCTGTGCCACCAGGGCACTCTACCAAGGGCAACATAGTGAGACTCTGTCTCAAAAAAAAAAAAAAAAGAAAGAAATGCATTTATATTCAGAGCTAACTCTATGGCAGCCACTGGGACTAGGTTCTATTGAACCTTCTACGTAGATATTGATCCACTCAAGGCCCAATATATTCACGCATTCATTTAGAAACCAGTTACGTTTACTGTGTGCCTGATGCTGCCCTGAGTGTTAAAGAAGTGCAGTGAAGAACCAAACGGTCAGCAGTAATTTGACATCAAATTGTGGATGTCCAGATTCAGGATGACTTTGAAATGCTTAAAAGTACTTCAGCAGGCCAGGCACGGTGGCTCATGCCTGTCATCACACACACTTTGGGAGGCTAAGGCGGGAGGATTACTAGGGGCCAGGAGTTTGAGAAACTTTACAAAACATTAAAAAAAAAAAAAAACTTTAAAAAACATTAAAAAAAAAAACTTTACAAAACATTAAAAAAAGTTTACAAAACATTAAAAAAAAATCAGTGGATATAGTTCTTCAGGGAGCTAAGCTGAGCTGTGCCAAGCAAATCTTTCCCTTCTGAGCAGAGATCCTAGAAAGTCCAGAAGAAGGACCCAGACTCTAGCCGACACTTGCCTTACAGAATTGCCATAGAACCTGAACAGCAAGTAGTTTGAGTTCACCTTCGTGGAAGGAACAATGGAGTCGGGAGATCCTGACAGCTTAACCACTGGGAGGATGTACAGACAGTGGTCATCCTTCCTGAGCACCTAGGAAGCCACTGGTGCTCCCCAGATGGAGGGCCTGGAGTAGAACCACCAAGCTGCTACCGCTTAGAAATCTACATGTGAGGGCTCTTTTCACGAGCTTTAATTTCTCCATTTAAACATGCAATTTTACATGACACTTACAGAAAACTACATAATATAGCTCAAACTAAAAGCAAAAAAAGAGGGAGAAGGAGAAACAGATGGAAGAGAAGAAGGAAGGAAAGGGGGGAGGGAGGGTGCAGGGAAGGATCCCCTCAAATTCTGCAACTCAGTAGTAACACTGGCAGGTGCCGCCCTTGGCCTTTGGTAAATGCATCTGCATAACACACTGCTGGGTAACTTGCTGTTTTCTCCTAATAATTGTCCTCCGAGCGGCTGTATGTGTAAAGCAATATGTATGTGAAAATCGTATGTATTGGGAAGCAGGATGTTCCATTTGATGAATATACCATAATTCATTTAACTTATCCCTTATTTTGAATGCTTCAATTCTTTCCAAGTTTTCCCTATAATAAATGAAGTCAATTTTGGGAGACGAGCTTGAGAACAAAATGGGAGTAAGGTTAGAACTTGGCCCCTCATTAACAAATGAAGCTTTTGTCAGCCCGGTTCATGCTAAAGCATGCCTGCTCCCCGGGGTTGGTATCTCCCCCAAGGGTGTGAATTTGGATGGCAAAAAAAAAAAAAAAGAAAGAAATCTTTTTATGTATAAAGCACAAGTATACGCCTAGGACATAGATTGTTTATTTGTGGAGTTAAAATTTCATGGCGGGTGGAGAAGATTGAAGATTAGAAAAAAAACTCTGAGTTTTCTTAGGGGTACAACAAGCAATAAAAGACTGAAAGCACTTGTTATATGGGTGTTAAAAATTCACTTAGACCTGACCTATTTTATTCCTGAGTGGAATATTGTCTCCTACTTTCTAGTGTCCCAATGCCAGCCATTGCAGAAGCAGCAAATCCCTGACAGGTGAGCGATGTCCAACTTGCCTCTTCACTTCATGATGGCGGGTTGAGAGAGTCTATGCGCAGAAGCATTCAGAGGATATAAAAGGAGAAATCCTTTCCCTCAACCTGAGAGGGCACCTTTGTTTTATTTCTCTGCTTCGTGGGCTTGGGCTTTTAAAGGCAACCAGAAACAGCTCCCGGAGAGCGTAATGACGTTTGAATGAAGACCAAGGCACTGCCACACACTTAGGACCAGACGAGGCATGCTCCTTGCCACCTGAAACGACTTCATAAACAAGCAATTGAGGTGGCAAATTTACACGTATAATATCCTCATTAGCTTCCTGGAGTTATGATTATGTTTTCCTACTTGGATTTTTTTCCCACAGATGATACAAGTCTTAATACGCCAATAAAATATATCTGAAGAGACTTTCAGAGGGAAATCTAAAAGCCCTTTGTAAACATGAACTCATTAATCCTCTCCTTGCCCTGAGAGATGGGCAGCTGTCGTGTCTTATTATCCCATTACACAGGAGAGAAACTGAGACCGGGAGATTAAACGCTTCCCTCCATGCCTGCACCAAGGAGTGGCGAGAACAAAGGCTTTGCCCAGACGGCTGTGCAGCCCATCAAGCGAACTGGAGGAGGGGAAGGAAGTGAAATGCAGGAAGCACTTAATTCTGTGGCAGGCATTGGTTTGCTTTCTTCGATTTTTAATCTTTCTTGAACCTCATTTAGATTCACAAAAACCCCCAGAACAGGGCAGTTTACATCATCTGCACGGAGTTGCACCCACCCAGTCAGAGGCAGAGGTAGGATTCAACCCCAGATCTGTCCGTGGTGCTATATTCCTTGGCCTCAAGCTGGTGTGTTTTGAACACAGAGGAGACAACTCCTTTAGGAAACATTTACTGCAATATGTTTTCATGTAGAAAATGGCCACTTGGGGCAGTGTACAAGATGTCACATTTGCAAGGGAGTTTCTAGACTTTGGTTTCTAGCAACCAGCTAAATGTTTGCCACTGCAACTTCTTCAGGGAGTTTGAGGTCAACAAAATGTCTGGATCCAGAACCTCACCCCTTCTTCCCACACTGGGGAGATGTCAGCCCTTTTAAATGGTATTTTTTTACTACTTTTACTGTTATTATTATTGCACTTCTATATGGGTACTGCTGTAGCATCCTTTCCTATAAATAAGCTTTTTTACTTTCTCATGAGGAAATATGGGGGAATCCCCAAAACCAATTTAAAAAACCACTTGACCAATTGCTGCTAGCCCAGGGAGAGTCTGAACAGCTTCCCCCAGGAGGACATGCTTCATGCACCTATGTAAACTGATCATCTCAAGTTACTTTGGTGTTCATCTATAGAATTTTTCAATTATGTATGACTAATTTTGCACAAAGTCATTATTTAAAGCAATTTGTCTCTGTGTGAGAGGCAACACCTTCCCCTTCCTGAAAGATGGGTGGGGCCGGGGGAACTTGTCCTAATCCACCACGCACCGGCTCCAAGTTATTAAGCGGTCACAGGAGTTCAAAAGCGAAAAATAATGAACAGGTAAGTCATTGCATGTAAAAATTCCTCCTCTGTATTATCAAAATACAAATTAATTATAGATACGATCAAACGAGTTCTCTTTAATGTATGGTTTTCCCAGAGAAGGTAATGAAAATAGCGCATGGGCCCGTGGGGGGGGAGTTGAAGGAGACACAGTGAGATCTTTTATGAATGTTGGCGGTGCTTCATTGGAGACACGGTGCCTATGAAGGCTGCAGAGGTGCCTCTGGAGAGTTCCAGGACATGCAAATAAAATCTGCTTTATTGCAGTAGGTGCTAACTCCTGAGTGATCTCATCCCCACAGGTCACTCTCAAGGTAAAGATAGAACCACTCCATATAATCATTGCTCCGGCCTGAGCTGGAGAAACTGGCAGCCAGTAGTCCAGCTGGTAGAGCTTGGCAAGGGATTGCGGTCATGGCCTTAACAGGACTTTCATTCTTGATCTTTCATGCAAGGACCACAGCTGAGGCAAGCCCATGACTCATTCTCCTTGGGGGGAGGAAGAGGAGACTAGAGGGTCCCCTCTTCTCCATCCTCCCCAGCTCGGCCCCTTCTCAGTTGCATGTAACACTAATATTCACATGACAGCAAACATCTTCAAAATAATAGTCCTATATACTTAAGGTTAATCAGAACGGGCGCCATCCAACTTGCAAAGGTAGCAATTTTCCTTCATTAAAGCCAAATCAAGAAAGAGAACTTTGGGATTCCTTAGGGCTAATTACAAGGTGTTAATAATAACAATATAATGGCAGCAATTTTCCAGCTTTGCTCAAACCCATAATCTGCTTGAGTGCCTTATAGGATTGTCTGTGAGTTTATATAAAGCCAAGTGTTAGTCCAAAAATGTTTTCGGTAATTTCATTTTTACATCATGTCTCTCCTGAGTGTTTATGATGATGTGGTAATTGTTGGTGAAGAAGGTTCTCTTTGGGGGAAAAACAAGTAGCAGCTTGACACCCGCAGGACTCTTCTTTTGTTTCCCTCAAAGTGCACCCTGGGAAAAAGGGTTGGGTCCGCCGGAATGAACTCAGTGGCCTCTGAATGCTCAGAAACTCTAGGAAGGGTCAACATGTCCCTTAAGGTTTCCTAGACTGCTCCCGCCAATGTGACCCAGCAACCTGGCCAGACCCATGGCTGACTCACACCTGTAGTCCCTAGCACTCTGGAAGGCCGAGAAGGGCGGATTGCCTGAGCTCAGGAGTTTGAAACCAGCCTGAGCAAGAGTGAGACCTGGTCTCTGCTAAAAATAGAAAATCTAGCCGGGCATGTTGGCACATGCCTATAGTCCCAGCTACTCAGGAGGCTAAGGCATGAGGATCGCTTGAGCCCAGGAATTTGAGGTTGCAATGAGCCACGGCATTCTACACAGGGCAACAGAATGAGACTCTGTCTTAGAAAAAAAGAAGGCAACTGATCACTGGGCAGTTGCCTGTGGGCAGGCAGAGGAAATGCCTCTGTGTTTCAATAAAGTGGTATTTCCCCGAAGTCCACCTGCTGCTGGTAGGAATCAGCTGACCAACTTTGATCAGCATGGCTATTTGTTTCATTAACCAATTCTTCCTATGCCTAGTTGCACAAGAACTTTTTCCTTAGCATTTTGATTCTGTAGATGTGGGCTCTTTCATTTATAACCCTAAAAGACAGAAAGGTTCATTGGGGAGGGCAACTATATAGTTTTCTTTCTATTCATTTATTTACTTCCTCTCAGTACCAAAGGAATGACTCACTGAGAAGAGAAAGGCCTTTTAAAAACCAAGAAATTTAGCATCTCACTTACTCTTTTACCCTCTTTAGAAGCCTAGGAAGGAATTCTTCTAAATTTTGGACAGGAAAGAACTGAATCATCTAGCATCGCCAAGTTGGGGTCTGAAGTCAGTTGTTTATAACCAGTGCCTAAATCTGGTCATAAAAGTTGGTGATGGGAAAGCTAAAACAATACAAACTTGGTGTGGTTTTTGTTGACTGTTTAAGGATGCCCAGGAGACACATCAAACCAAAGAAATGATAATTTGTCCTAATTGGGTAAGAACAGCGGGTAAACAGGCACCATCTGGAGTTCTATTCATTTGGGAGTTTATGAGCAGGGACAGTAGGACTTACATGATTTTGGAAAGTGTGACTTTCTTCCCTCTTGGTCCTCCAGGACGAAGAGAGATTGACATGAAAAGGGGGCGGTGGGGAAGGGGCGGGGAGTGGGAGCCGCTGGAGTTGATTGTCCTCCTCTGGAAAGTGGGAAATGGTGCTCCATGGCAGAGTCCGCCTGTGGTGCAGGAGGGATCACCTACCTAGACGTACACAAGTTGAACCAGGGACCTTCAAAAAGGAAGCGATCTCATCTCCGTCACACAGACCTGACGGAACACGCACATCTATGGCCTGGAGAAAGGAACGCACTTGCTCAAGATCACAGCTTCCAAGAAAGGAGGCAGGGTTTTTATCTCTCCAGGTCTAGAACTCCCTAGTTTGTCCAAAGAGCTTTTAAAAGAAACCCAAGTTTGAGAGGCCCCAGAGGGGCCTGAGAGGTGAACGTAGAGCAATCCATCTCTGGGGACAGGCTCACGGAATTAAATATGCAAGGTCCTTAGGAAAGCAGACGTCCACTCTTCAGCAGACCCCCTCAGCTGAGTCCCAACAGCCATTCCCTGTCTTCCTTCTTAACAGAACCACTAATTTTGTTTGAGTAACAATATGCCCATCCTCAGGGATGAATCATGGGTGATTTGAGCCAGAGGTCAGCAAACGAGCGACCACGGGCCGAATCCAGCCTTCAGTCTCTTTTCTGTATAATCTGAGAGCAAAAAGTGTTTTTTTTTGTTTGTTTTTTGTTTTTTAAGACAGTAGTCCACGCTTATCTGCAGTTTCACTCTCTGGGGTTTCAGTTATCTGCTGAGATCAACTGAGGTTCAAAAATATCTAATGGAAAATTCCAGAAATAAACAATGCATAATTTTAAATTGCAGGGTATTCAGAACAGTGCGATAAAATCTTGCACCTTCACCCTCCCTCTGTCCCACTGGGGACGTGAAGTATCCCTTTGTCCAGCATACTCATACTTTTTATGCTACTCACCTGTTAGTCACTTAGTAGCCATCTGGGTTATCAGATCTAAAAAGCATATCCTATATAGGGTTCCGTTCTAGCCACAGTTTTAGGCCTTTTCTAGCGGGTCTTGGAATGCAAGCCCCCATAAATTAAGACTTGAGCATTTTAAAATCATTTTTTAAAAAATCAAAATAAAAGTAATATTAAAATAAACGTGAAAATTACGTGAAATTCAAATTTCTTTGTTCATAAATCTGATTGGGAGGGTGACCAGCTGTTCTAGTTTGCCAGGGAATTGAGAGGATCCCCTTAACGCAGGAATTTTGATGCTAATATTGTTTTTTCTTTTTTTATTGAGACAGAGCCTCAAGCTGTCACCCTGGATAGAGTGCTGTGGCATCACAGCTCACAGCAACATCCAATTCCTGGGCTCAAGTGCAACTCTTGCCTCCGCCTCCCAAGTAGCTGGGACTACAGGTGCCCGCCTAATATTGAGAATGCTTCTAGAAAAGCAGCAAGAGTTGGTCCCTTTGATAGCTATCTCTGCGGTTGCCAGGTAAAAAATAAGATGACTAGTTAAATTTGAATTTCAGACAAATAAGGAATACTTTTTTAGTATAAATATATAGTATCTCAAAGATTGCATGGGACATACTTACACTAAAAAACCATTTGTTGTATATCTGAAGCCCAAATATAATTGTGCATCCCGTGCTTTGACTTAATAGATGACAGGCCTCTGCATGGTGGTTTGTGCATGTACATGGGTCATTACAAAAGTTTTGAGACACACAAAAATCAAGACTTGTAAAATCCATGTAGACAGAAACAAAGGCAGCCTTCCTAGCAATAACCAATAAGCTCCAGAAGTTGAAACTTGCCTGGGTGAATCAGAAAGGACACTGTGAACTGTGTTTCTTGCAAGTGCAATAATGGACCATAACACAGTCTATCTCAAAACTTCTGTAGTGACCCACGTATTATTGATGGCTGCTTTTCTACAACCACAGCAGAGTTGAGTAGTTGCAACACAGACAATCTGGCCCACCGAGACTGAAATATTTATCTGACACTTTATACAAAAAGTTTGTTGATGCCTGGTCCAAGCTGATCATGGTACCTTCATTCCTCTTTGGCAGCGGTCACACACCAGGGTAACCATGTGACCAATGGGAGAAAAGGGGAGGCTTGCTAGGGACTTCCATAAAAGATTTCAGCCCCAGCCAAAGATAAGAGTAGTTCACAGGAAAGTTCATCCATCCTGTTTTCTTCCTTCCATCCTTCTTCTCTTTTTTCTTCACCATCCTGGGAAGCTGGTGTATAAGAATGTGATGTTCGGAGTTATGGCAACCATTTTGTGGCATGAGGGAAAACTTTGCCTATGTGCCAAGGATGAGGTAGCAGAGAGGTGTTAAGAGCATGAAGCATCTCAGGGACATCCTTTTCCTAGTCAAGAATTCTTAATATGGCATTTTGTGAAGTTGGTTGTTGAAAAAAATTATATCACTATTCTCACAAACTTCTAATTGAATTTAGTATTTTCTTCAATTATGAATATATGCCACAATTGACAGTAGCTTTATCAGTACCCAGACGTTTGTCACTGTATTGTTCATCCTATGGTACCCAAAGATTCACCTCCATCCCACATGCATTCAACCTGCCCCAACATCTCCAAATGTCTCAACCCATTATAGCATCAACTCAAAGTTCAAAAAAAAAAAAAATCTCATCTCAATCTCATCAGTTCAAAAGTCTCAGATCTCATCATCTAAATCAGGTATGGGTGAGATTCTGGTTATGAGCCATCCTGGGGCAAAATTCCTCTCCATCTCTCTCTGGGCCTGTGGAACTGGAAAACAAGTTATCTATTCCCCAAATGCAATGATGAGACAGGCACGGGATACCAGGATTGCTGTTAAAGATAAAAGAACAAAAGGAATCACCCGTCCCAAGCTATTTTAAAATCCAGCTAGGAAGACATTAGGTTTCAAGGCCTGGAAATAGGGCCAGGCACGGTGGCTTCCACCTGTAATCCCAGCACTTGGGAGGTTGAGGTGGGTGAACTGCCTGAGCTCACAGGTTCAAGACCAGCCTGAGTCAGAGCAAGACCTTGTCTCTAAAAATAGCCGAGTGTTGTGATGGGTGCCTGTAGTCCCAGCTACTTGGGAGACTGAGGCAAGCGAAACGCTTAATTTAAGGCCAGGAGTTTGAGATTGCTATGAGCTATGATGCAGCATTCTACCCAGGGTGACAGAGTGAGACTCTGTCTCAAAAACTAAAACAAAATGGCCTGGAAATAATCCCCTGTGGTTCATGGCTACACTCTTGGATTTTATGGTTCAGCCTTAGAAATCATTTTTCTTTTTTGTTAAAGGATAGTTGAATGTTTGCAACAGAGTAGTTTGTTTTTTCTTTAGAGACAGAGTCTCACTTTGTCACCCTCCCTAGAGTGTCATGGTGTCAAAGCTCAAAGCAACCTCCAGCTCTTGGGCTTAGGTGATTCTCTTGCCTCAGCCTCCCGAGTAGCTGGGACTACAGGTGCCCACCACAACACCCAGCTAATTTTTGTTGCAGTTTGGCTGGGGCCGGGTTGGAACCCACTACCCTCCGTATATGGGGCCAGCACCCTACTCACTGAGCCACAGGTACTGCTGGTAACAGAGTAGTTTTATCAGCCTGTTTATTTCCTGTAGAATTTTCATTTCATCTTCGGATTGCCAGCCCAACCTGGCAGTGTTTGTACTGATATCAAATTCTCCGGAATCTTGTAGGGATCTCTTATAGATGCCATGAGAATTCACTTCATAACACAGATCTTTCTTGGATAATTCCATCTTTATTCCTGGTTTCTGCTGTGATAGCGCAATCTTAATCTTTTGAAAGAAGTCTCTGTTTGACTAAATGCTCTGACTTTTTGATTCTTCTGAGGGATCTAGCAGAAGGTTGAACACACCAAGACATCAGGATCTATCTTCTTCAGCAGCAAGAAGACATCAGGATCCATCTTCAACACTTTGCTTAGAAATCTTCCTCAACAAAACATCCAAGTTCATCACCCCCCAAGCTCTGTATTCCACAGGAATGCAAGATGAAGCTCAGCTGAACCTACTGGCACTGTACAGTGAGAATCCCCCTTCTGTCCAGTTACCAATAGATGTTCCTCATTTCTTTGTAAGTCTCACTAGACATGCCTTTAACATCCACATTTTTTACCAACTGTCCATCTATGATGAATTAAGTATTCTCTTAGACAATGTAACATTTTTCTCTACCATGCTTCTTACTTCCTTTTGAGTCCATTTGAACATCCATGGTTCTACTCCTGGGTTTTTCAAGGCAAGGGAGGCTTTTCCCATCCTGCTCTTCAAAATTCTACCAGCTTCTATCCAAAGCAATTCCTGGGGCAGCACCTGTGGCTCAGCGAGTAGGGCGCCGGCCCCATATGCTGAAGGTGGCAGGTTCAAACTCAGCCTTGGCCAAACTGCAACACAAAAAAATAGCTGGGCATTGTGGTGGGCGCCTGTAGTCCCAGCTACTTGGGAGGCTGAGGCAAGAGAATCGCCTAAGCCCAGAAGTTGGAGGTTGCTGTGAGCTGTGTGAGGCCACAGCACTCTACCAAGGGCGATAAAGTGAGACTCTGTCTCTATTTAAAAAAAAAAAAAAAAAAAAAGCCACTTCTGCATTTTCAGGTATTGGTTGCAGCCGCGCACCTCTGCCAATACCAAAGTCTGCGTTGGTTTTCAACTGATGCTGTAACAAATTACTAGTTGCTTTGTGGCATAAAACAACATAAATACTACAGTTCTATAAGTCAGAAATCCAGAATGGGCCAGCAGGGTTGTTGTCCTTTGCGAAGCTCTAGAGGAAAATCTACCTCCTTGTCTTTTCTGGCTCCTAAAGTCTCCCCACATCCTGGGGCCTGCATCCTGTGTCTCTCTGCCCTGAGTTTCCATCACAGCCTTTTCTATCACTCTAACACTCAACTCCTCTCCCCTTCTTTTCTTTATAAAGTCCTTGTGGTAACATTGGACCCACGCTATAACCTAGAATGATTTCCTCACCTTAAAATCCTTTTAATTATATCCTCAAAGTCCTTCAGCCATGTAAAGGCAACACACCTACAGGCTTTGAGGTTAGGATGTGGACATTTTGGGGAGCCACCGTTCTGCCTACCACAGTCACCAATAGAAACCACAGGTATTTCATATTACATTACGGTTGGAGCACATATACTGAAATGCCCTTTATGTGCATCAGTACTTCAACTTGTAGTATCTGTTAGACCTGCTGCGAGATTGTATTATCTAATAAGTTCATAACCATCACATATCTATAGCATTGTAATGTTGCCAGCTTTTAGGACTTTTTAAAGAGAAGCTGGTGATAGCTATCCATATTTTAAACATGTTGTAGACCAATATTATGTTTGTGTATGTGTGGCTGCACACATGTATGGATAGGAAATATAAAAGGTCTGAATAGTTATCACCATTTGAATATTGGGAAATGTCATCCAAAAGTTCAGATTTCCAATTTCTTTTAAAAGAAATTCTAAGATCTGGCAACACTGATAGTAGCAACACTCTGGAGCTGATCAGCCACCATGCTCTTTGTTTTGTCCATGATCTCTCTGTGTCTCTATAGTCCCTGCTGTCCAGACAGTAAGCTGGTTATAGAGGGTATTTATCATGTGACATCTGGTCCCATCATGCACACACACAAATACACAGAGTATTGGCCTACAAGCTGTTTAAGATATAAATCAGTTAATATGTTGATAAGTCTATTTCGATATAATTGATTTCCTTTTTAATTGTATATACTTTATTTTAGCATTAAAAAGTTTTTTTTTCCCCAAGAATTTCATAGGAGCTGGGCATGGGGGCTTACATCTGTAATCCTAGCACTCTCGGAGGCCAAGGAGGATGGATCACCTGAGCTCAGGAGCTTGAGACCAGCCTGAGCAAGAGCAAGACCCTCATCTCTACTAAAAATAGAAAAATTTAGCTAGCATTGTGGCAAGTACCTATAGTCCCAACTACTTGGGAGGCTGAGGCAAGGGAATCTCTTAAGCCCAAGAGATGAAGGTTGCTGTGAGCTATGACACCATGGCACTTTACCCAGGGTATCAGGGTGAGACTCCCAGGGTGAGACTCCCAGGGTGAGACTCTGTCTCCAAAAAAAAAAACAAAAACAAATGAATTCCATGGGCTTCATCAAACTGCCAAGGTACATGCATATAAAAAAGGTTAAGGATACCAGTGTCAAGTGTTCAATAAATATCTTTATGATTTAAATCACCGAGAGTCAATTTTTCTACTATTTATAGTCAAAGGCAGTCCAAAATGATATACAACTACATGTCTTCCTTATTCAAAGGTCAGTATAGACCTTATATTTATTTGGCTTTCTGGACATGGAGATAGGACTCATAATAACCTAGCTCATGAAGCTAGAAAAACACATTTTATTTAATGCCTGGACCATTATAATTTATGATTATGTGATGTGGTTATTATCTTTGTGTATGAAGGGAGCAACATTTTGTACATCTATTTGTTTATTTTTAAAAAATGCTTCCTAATACCTGCTTTGAGCCAGGGCTACAAAACCCAGACCTTCCAATGGGCAAGTTTTTTCTTCTTACGTGTCACATCCTGAAAGAGGTCTCCCCAGATCACCCTTTCTATACAGAACAGTGCCTCCCATTCCCAATGTGATTCTTCATAGAATCTTTTTATTTTAAGGAATTTACAAACCTTTACTCTCCTCAAAATAAAATTTATCCATTTACTTTTTCATGTTCCCCTAGTGGAATATAATCTCCAAGATAATAAGGACCCAGTCTCATTTACCACCCATGGCTGTATCTGGGACCTACACATTACAGGAACTGCATGCATATTTGCAGAATGAATAATAGCATTGTTTCTGGCCTCAAACAGCTGACAGTCTAGGAGAAAAGTCAAATAAATGTTTATACTACAGTGGAAGGAAGATGTACGGAGAAGGAGGGAAGATAGATTTCCAAGAGCAGGGGTGAGCCTTGAGCTGAGTTACTCATAAGTTATCAGAAGGGTCACAAAGTCCAATACATACAGGTAGGCCAGAAAGGCAACATAAGTGAGTAATGGGACCAGATATCCCATTATAAATAGCCTCTATATTGTCTATATTGATAGAAAATTAAAACCTTGGCTATTTAGGAATTTAAGATTACATATCACTTTGGCCCCCTGAGATAGCACATTGTATTATTGGTCACTTTAGCAATAGCTAGTGGTGATGAGTGGGGTAAGGGTAGAAGTATATGGAAAGTAATTTTAAAGATACTTCATTATAAATAATTTTCCCTTCATCTACATAAATGAGTTAGGTCCAATTTTATTTTATTTTTTGGGACAGTCTTGCTTTGTCATCCTCGGTAGAGTGCCGAGGCATTACAGCTCACAGCAACCTCCAACTCTTGGATTCGAGTCAGCCTCTTGCCTCAGCCTCCCAAGTAGCTGGGACACAGGTGCCTGCCACAATACCCAGTTAGTTTTAGAGATGGGGTCTCAAATTCCTGAGCTCAAGCAATCCACTGGCCTTGGCCTCTCAGAGTGGTAGGATTATAGGCATGAGTCATGGCACCTGGCCTTAGGTCTAAATTTAATTAAAATATAAAGTATAGAGAGAAACATCTAAAGCTGTTGGAGAAGAGCAAAGCATATAAATTCAGTTTGGTTGTATTTTACTTTTTGGTGCATGAATTTATGGTAAATAATGATAGTCTGTTGCTTTCATTTCTTTATAAAAATGCTTGAAACATAATTTTTACTGTTAGAAATCCTATACCTGAAGGAAGCCTCAATTATCAGTGGCTTTATGAAGCAACATTAAGAACAAATGGAAAATGTAAAAATATTTGTTTCGTCTGACTAGCTTGCTGCTAATTAGGTTCTCTTACAGTGTATAACAATGTTGATATTTTATTAGCCACCTTACCTTTTCTGAAATAGCACTTGCTTTTGAGAATTGGATAGTGTGTTATTTAGGGGTTAGTTAATTGTGTCTACATTTTTCAAAGTTTTATATTATGTTATTACTATTATAAGTTACAGTGGTATCATTCTGAATGTTTGTAGGCCTTGAAATAAATCCTAAATATTATTTTCTTAAAAAAAAATAAAAATAAAAATAAATAAATAGCCTCTATAACCAGCTTTCTGTCTGTAGACAATAGAGAGCTATAGAGACAAAGAAAGAACACAGACAAAACAAAAAGCATGGTGAGGCTCGGCGCCTGTGGCTCAACGGGCTAAGGCGCCAGCCACGTACACCTGAGCTGGCAGGTTCGAATCCAGCCCGGGCCCGCCAAACAACAATGACGGCTGCAACCAAAAAATGGCCGGGCGTTGTGGCGGATGCCTGTAGTCCCAGCTACTTGGGAGGCAGAGGCAGGAGACTCGCTTGAGGCCAGGAATTGGAGGTTGCTGTGAGCTGTAATGCCACAGCACTCTATCCAGGGTGACAGCTTGAGGCTCTGTCTCAAAAAAAAAAAAAAGCATGGTGACTTATCAGCTTTAGAGAGTTGCTACCACAAATGCGGCCACATCTTATAATTTTTTTTTTTATTTTTACATATACATGTGTTTATTAGGTTTCCATTGTTTGCCTTCACGGAATTAAAAAGGCTTAAAATTTAATAACAATAACAATGTTTAAGATAAGGACTAGAATGAAAGAATGACGATAAATACATTCAGAAAAGAAATCAGATGATTACTGCATCGAAATATTAAGCAATATTAATAATAATAATGCCAAGAAAGTAACATTCACATTGTCAAACAAGAGTATGTCCGTTATAGAATACTTTGACTCTGAGGCTCAGCGTGGAGTTCTTATAATTTTTTTTAAGAGAAGTTGGAAATCTGAACTTATGGATGACATCTCCCAATATGTAAATGATGATAACGGATTCACGCCCTAAACGACTGTAGACCAATATTGTACAGGACAAACAGGAGCTATCCATTAGAAGACCTAGGGCTCAGGTCTTTTGTGTATAACCTCTCTATTCATTGTAAAAGACTGATGGGTCCCACTTGATACCATTGGTTAACAGGAAGCCACTAGCTGTGTTAAAATGAGGAGTAACATGATCAGAAATGAATACTGGGAAGATGACTCTAGAGCAGTGTTCAGGACAGACTGAAAGGAAGAGTTAAAGAGGGGACCAGAGACAAGCCAGGAAGCTGTTGCCATAGTCTAGAAAATGCTAGTAGACCATTAATAGTGGCTTTACAAATGGGAAGAAGAAAATTGTTATGGTGCATACTTAGCAGGCAGACTACATGGAAGAAGTCAAGGATAATCCTACACTTCTCCACCTGGAATGGGAGTCCCATGAGGACAAGTTCTTGTTCTGCCCTGTTCTCTGCCACTTCCCAAATACCTACCAGTAGGCACGCTCCATGAGCATCTGTCAATTTCATGAAGCATTCTGTTCCAGGGGACCAAATGGACAGTGGTGCCAGGCACTCAGATGGGTGATGCTAGAAAGAAAAGATGACGGAGTCCTCCCACTGGAGAAGCCCAGGAGACAGTTGGATACATCAGAAGAGAGATCAGGTCTGACATGGATATTTGCCTTTGAGTCCTTTGTTGTGAGTAACATCTTTTTTCCTAGTTTCTCTCTGGAACTTGGAGGGGGCCAGGCAGGAATGTAAGCAATGTTCATTCAGTTTCCAGAGCTAGTGGGGACATAGTGACAGGCTTGGCACTGGCTATGGCATTGGAGGGAGTAACCAGGTGAAGGGCACCTACGTAGAGACATCTCCATCAGACCCCACTAGCTAACAGAGCCTCCTCTCCAATGCACTCAACTCAATGCAGTTCTTACAATTTGTACACAGAACCCACTTCAGAGGGATTATGTGTTGCCCTGATTGATATTCCCTAAAAACCAGAACTACATAATAGTAGGATGAATTGAGAATTGCCCTCTATTCAATCTGCAGACATTTAAGGACATCTACCAGCCTGAGCAAGAGATAGTAGAGATGCTGTGGTGGGCGCCTAAAGCCCCTGTAGTCCCAGCTACTCTGGAGGCTGAGGCAAGAGGATCGCTTGAGCCCAAGACTTTGAGATTGCTATCAGCTAGGATGATGCCACAGCACTCTACTCAGGGCAACAGAGTAAGATTCTGTCTCAAAAACAAAACAAACAAACAAAAAACCTATAATGCACAAAACACTATGAAAGGCCCCGAACCTAAGGTGCTGCAAGGCAGCTGTGCTATAGTGGCCAGGAAGGGGAACACATGTTAAAACACCTGCTTTCTGCAAGCTGGGCCCAGAGCTCAGCACTCAATGGGCATTCTTAAAAGAACCCAGTATGATTCCTATGACTCGTGTTTTCCAGAGAAGAGAATGGAGCATTAGGGAGATTCAGAGACTTACTGTAGGTCACATAGATAGGAAATGAACCTACACGGGTCTTATGCCAAAGCCTCTGCTTTTCATGATACCATATGCCTCCCCTTCTAGCCTGGTTTATTTGGCTGTGGTGTCTGTGGCCAAAGCATGCAAGTTTTCAGGAATTATGTCTGTTCTTTGGGCCTTCTTTTTCCCTTTTAAAGTCACTCGCAGTCTCTTTCTTCCCAAACAACACATGACCCTGCCACTGAATTTATGCTCCCTTAGTCGGGGAGCTGGTATTTTAAGCTGTCACTGCTGAGAGCCTTCCTTAAAGTGTCTCTTCTCATCACTGGGCTCCGGGAGAGAAATAAGCCCCCCTTCCCAGTCCCTGACTCACCAGCCCAGCTCACTGACGTCAACACCAGAAGCTCTGAGAAGTTCACCCACGTTAGCACCAGGATTGGAAATCAAAGGTAGCTATTTTTGGAGTCAACTTCAATCGCTTTCCCTTGGAAACCCCTCAAGGCCAAGAGAGCAAATAATTTAATATGATTAGATTGAAACAATCCCAGAAATTGGTCTCTTTATACACCTTGGCACCATTTTTGACAAGGGTATGAGAGTAATCAAAATAAATGGACTTGGCCGAGTGGGTGTGAAGTGTTCCATTTACTCGGGCCTGGAATGCCATCCCAGGGCCAGGGACAAAGACTCCTTGCTGAGAAGTAACTATGTAGGAAAATCCTGAGTGTGCAGGAAGGAGAGACCACGTCCCACCCCGGGTCTCCCCTCAACTTCTGTGGTTCAGATTTGAGTGCAGAGCCCTGGAATCTTGTGGAGCTGCCAACCAAAGTCTTGGCCACAGGTGTACTTGCCACTTGGCCAATGTAGTTTGGGTTTTTTGCTCTCAGTGATTGCGCCCTCTGACCTGTCAGAGCCCTGCTAACCTCCCTTCTCCACCTCTCCCCAGGATCACTGAGTTCATGAGGGCCTGGACAAATTCAGAAGGGACCCCTCTTTTTCACTTTCCTGCAGCAGCCGTACGTCTTGGTCCTACATTTAGGGTCCAAGAGACTATCATGGTGTTCTAATCTCTGTCTTCAATCTCTCTCCCTTTCCATCCACAACTTCCTCCAGATGAAGGCCAACCTCCTTCCCAAGTGGATCTGTCTGCTCAAGTCTAGGGGTGGAGTAAGACCTGGGGTCTGGGAGTCCTTGGGTATTGATGGTATACTGAGAACCCCTACTTACAGTTCTCCAACCTTTCCCCACACCAGAACCTGAACTTCACATTTAATGTGTCTCTTGGAGTTCCCCAAATATGGTATGCCTTTGTTCCTGCTTTGTTTTTAAAAGTGTTTTAAAATATACTAAAGCCATAAAACATCCCATACCCCATAACATTTTGTGGTTGTTTCCACTCATTTTCTTTCTTTCTTTCTTTCTTTTTTTTTTTTTTGTTGAGACAGAATCTCACTTTGTCACCCTCAGTAGGGTGCCATGGAGTTATAGCTCACAGCAACCTCAAACTCTTGGGCTCAAGTGATCTTCTTGCCTCAGCCTCCCGTATAGCTCAGACTATAGGTGCTCCCCACCACACCCAGCTATTTTTTAGAGATGGAGTCTTGCTCTCACTCAGGGTGGTCTTGAACTTCTGAGCTCAAGCAATCCACCCACCTCGGCCTGCCACCAGGCTCAGCCCACTCATTTTCTTAAAAGACATAAATCGTTGCAAAGAAACTAAATGCCCTTTAACTATTTACTAACCATTGCTATCTTTTTCTTGTTTTCCAGAAACAAAAACCATTCTTGCAATTTATTTTCTTAAACATGTGCTCAAAGAGAATGTGTTATTGCCAACGTGGATATATAAAGCATTATCATCTGTAATGTGCATTAAGGAAACCATAAGCACGTGTAGCATTCAAAGTGTAAGACACAGACAGGAATACAGAGAAACAAGGAAGTATTCTTCCCACCCTGCCCTCAGGGTCCCAGTTAGCCTTTTTAGGGACAGCAAGGACAGCCAGTGTTCTGAGACCTTCTCCCTGGAACTGGTCTCTGCCTGGATTCCTAAGCCTCCTTAGCACCGTCTGGCTTGCCCTGTCGCTGTCAAGTTTCCCGCCTTGCCCAGCCAAGTCCCTCCTGTGAGTCAGCCCTGTGCCCTGAGCTTATTTCCATCCAGCTCTTATCACAGCCCCCCAACCTTCCCACCCCCACCAGACAGGAGAGAGGGACTGATATCTGAATACAGTCTAGAAGGCTTGGCCTTTTCACCGCCTGTGGTGCCTCCAGACCCCTCCCCGGCCTCTAGCAGAGCCCCTCTGACATTGGCTTTGAACCCCTTTGCCAAAAGCCATTCGTTAGTCTCAGCAAATTGCTTTGCTGACACGTTCCTGGAGTTATGTCTCACATCCTAACGGCATATGTCTGTATTTGTGCCTTTATTAAATCTGGATCAAAGACTAGTTGAATCTGGCTCGGCGCCTGTGGCTCAACGGGCTAAGGCGCCAGCCACGTACACCTGAGCTGGCGGGTTCGAATCCAGCCCGGGCCCGCCAAACAAAAATGATGGCTACAACCAGAAAATGGCTGGGTGTTGTGGTGGGCACCTGTAGTCCCAGCTACTTAGGAGGCGGAGGCAGGAGACTTGCTCAAGCCCAGGAATTGGAAGTTGCTGTGAGCTGTGATGCCACAGCACTCTATCCAGGGTGACAGCTTGAGGCTCTGTCTCAAAGATTAGTTGAATCAGGGACAAGTTTTTGAGTTCACCTTAGAGCAAGTAAAAAAAAAATCATTTTTTAAGAAATTTGTTTATGCGGCTGCTGCCTTCGCCACCCAGGAATGAGCAGGTGGGTTTCGTTGGGAGCATGTAGGAATCCTGGCTGGAAGTGGGACTTTTGGCATGAAGATACCAAGGAGAACTTGTGATGATAGCTCCCCAGCCGCCCACCTCAGCCTCCTATATTGCCCTGAATCTTGGGAGAGAGAGAGAAAGAAAAAGATTGGTTCTCTACTTTAGTACAAAAAAGAAAAGCATGTCCTACTATATTAGATTTGCCAGAACAAAATTTGGTCATATTACCACACGGTTCCTTTGGTTAATGAAAATTGTTACTCCATTCAGTGAGCAAATTTTTAATGACTATCTATTATATGGTAGACACTGTGACATATTATCTCATCAATCCTCCCAATGACTTGTATTATTATTATTATAACTATTCCTATAGACCACCTGGTAGAGTCAAAAGAGTCTGGACCAGTCACATCTTGTCTGTGACTCTCACCGAGGGATTAATCGTCATGGACCTCATTCAGTTGGTCCTATCCAGCTTTGTTTTTCCATCTAGTAAGAGCGTCTTGATCTTTCCTTTTGGCCACTCTGCTGCCCATGCACAGTTCATGTGATTTAAGTTTCCAGGGTGACCAGGCCCATCCGATCAGAACATCTCCTTCCGTTAGCCAAGCAGGTTGGCTTAGCAATGGACATAGAAGGTCATAGGCAGCTGAAAGAAATTAAGTCTTGGTGATAGCCATGACTGAATTTTGCTTGTAGTTTTGAATTGCGGACACTAGTAAATTCTTTCTTTTTTTACTAAGCCAGTTAGAATTGGGTTCAACCAAATGAGACCTGAGAATGAGTATGTCAGCCTCACTCTCAGGTGTTGGTGAGGCTGTTAAGCAAGGTGAGAGACACCAGGCAAGCACCCAGACAGGCACTTGGAAACACTCATTTCTTGTCTGGTGCTTTTGAGAATTAAGCACAGGTTCGGGAGTCAGCCTTCTGTGGCTCAGCTCCTCTACTGATCAGCAGCATAACCTTGGGCAAGTTCATCTGCTAGTATTTCTGCAGTTTCATTAATAAAATAAGAATAAAATAGCATCTCTTCAAAGGTTATTATGAAGGATAAATGCATTTATAACAATTTATGGCACCTGGTAAGTGCTCCGCATGCATTGGCACTTGTTATAATGACTGGGGTGAGAATTCAAGCCCTTGTCCTGAAAGCTCTGGTTTCACAATGTCTCATGTCCGGCCAATCCAGGTAGAATGAGCCCAGCTATCACTTCTCTGTTCCCAAGGCCAGATTGTTCAAGAGACGCTCCGCCTACTGAGCTGTTGACTGTGACAATCAACTGGTGAGTGACTAAAGTATCTGTTACCTTTTCCTGCCTTTGAAAGTCCTGCTCCAGAGATCCCCAGCCCCTAAGATCACTTTTCCTTTCCAAATGATACTTCTCTACAGACACACATTTCAAATTCCCCTTCTCGCCATGGGGCACTCTATTTAAAATTCATGTGGTGAGTTATTGAGGAAGAGGAAAAGCGTTTATAACCCCTTTCTCATAAAAAAATAAATACTATAAAATGGGGAAAATACCCTTTTCTGAGCAGCTGCCTTAAGGCATCTAATCCTGTCAGCTTCAGAGGCATCAACCTTGAATGTCAGATTCGGAACCAAGTTCCTTACACGAGCCCCCTTCACCTTCTGGGCCCTGGAGAGAACTTTCGCTTTGGACTCTCCAACAGGGATGGAGAGAAAGGAGCCCAAGTTCAGTTTTTGTATACATTGAGGTGCTAGACAAATAGCCCCAAAGACCTCCAAGCCATCCTAAACAGCCCGGAAGGTAATCTAACCTCTCTCAGACTGGACTATATGCATAGGTTGACCGTTTATGTTGGTCCCCAATGTCATTGTGAAAGAGTTTTATGAAATTTGAGCCGACAAAGTCATATATTGCTCTTGTGAAGGTCTGCCTCTAGCTTCGCCCTAGACATCAACTCACACAGAAATGACTGAGTCAGCTTTTGGGTTCATCCCTGGAGGAAGAAGCCTGGGGTTTGAGGGTCATCCATACATAGGAAGTGAGGGGAGGCGGGGCGGGGAGCAATTATCTGGAATCTGATTAATGTAGACAGCTGGGGGCAGAAATCCGGCCTCTCTGACTAATGAGAAGTGAGGACACAGCAAGTATGAAACAGGCGTCACACCTGGTCACCTCATAGTGTATTTCTTCCAAAGCATTTCTTTCCCTCCTACAATTTCAGTCTGCACACATTGGCTTTGCTATTTTTATCATTCTGACTGAGAAACATCTATCTTGCAGGCCCTGGGCTAGGTAATTTGCACATGTTATTTCCAATCCTTCTACAATCTCAGTGGACAGGAAAGGGCTATTTTCTACAACCTGTAAATGAGGAAACTTAGGCCAACACAAATTATTAGCATAGAGCTAGCAATAAAATGCATGTCTATGGGGATATTTTTACACGGTATTTTACTTTTTAAAAAATAATGTACATTTTTGGCTCAGCACCTGTAGCTCAGCCGCTAGGATGCTAGCCACCAACGCTGGAGCTGGGGGGTTCTAATCCAGCCCAGGCCTTCCAAACAACAATGAGTACTACAACCGAAAAATAGTCGGGTTTGTGGCAGGCACGTGTAATCCCAGTTACTTGGGAGGCTGAGGCAAGAGAATCGCTTAAGCCCAAGAGTTTGAGTTTGCTGTGAATTGTGACAACATGGCACTCTACCCAGGGTGACATAGTGTGACTCTGTCTCAAAAAATAAATAAATAAATAAACAAATAATTTTCAGGTCCCAGTAGGGTATTTTTGATTTGCTTCAATTGCCCACGGGGTCCTACTCATAAAATGTTCATTCAAACTAAAAAGCTTCTGCACAGCCAAGAACACAGTAAAGTAAGCAGACAGCCCTCAGAATGGGAGAAGATATTTGCAGGTTATGTCTCCGACAAAGGCTTTTTTTTTGCAGTTTTTGGCCGGGGCTGGGCTTGAACCAGCCACCTCCAGCATATGGGGCTGGCACCTTACTCCCTGAGCCACAGGCGCCACCCCCCTGACAAAGGTTTAATAACCAGAATACACAGAGAACTCAAACATATTAGCGAGAAAAGAATAAGTGATCCCATCTCAGGGTGAGCAAGGGACCTGAAGAGAAACTTCTCTGAAGAAGACAGCGCACAGCCTACAGACACATGAAAAAATGCTCATCATCCCTAATCATCAGAGAAATGCAAATCAGAACTACTTTGAGATATCACCTAACTCCAGTAAGATTAGCCCACATCACAAAATCCCCAAACCAGAGATGTTGGCGTGGATATGGAGAAAAGGGAACACTTCTACACTGCTGGTGGGAATGCAAACTAATACGGTCCTTTTGGAAAGATGTTTGGAGAATACTTAAGATCTAAAAATAGAATTGCCATTCAACCCTATAATTCCTCTACTAGGTATATATCCAGAAGACCAAAAGCCACATTATAACAAAGATATCTGTATCAGAATGTTTATTGCAGCCCAATTCATAATTGCTAAGTCATGGAAAAAGCCCAAGTGCCCATTGACCCACAAATGGATTAATAAATTATGGTATATGTACACCATGGAATATTATGCAGCCTTAAAAAAGATGGAGACTTTACCTCTTTCATGTTTACATGGATGGAGCTGGAAAATATCCTTCTTAGCAAAGTATCTCAAGAATGAAAGAAAAAGTATCCAATGTACTCAGCCCTAATATGAAACTAATTTATAGCTTTCATATGAAAGCTATATCCCAATTACAGCACAAGAATATGGGGGCAGGGGCAAGGGAGGGTAGGGGACGGGGGAAGATGGGTGGAGGGAGAGTAATTGGTGGGTCCACACCTACGGTGCATCTTAGAAGGGTACAGGTAAAACTTACTAAATGTAGAATATAAATGTCTGAACACAATGACTAAGAAAACGCCATGAAAGCTAGTTTAATCAGTTTGATGAAAATATTTCAAATTATACCTAAAACCAACACATTGTACCCCATGATTGCATTAATGTACACAGCTATGATTTAATAAAAAAATAAAGGCTTGGTGCCTATGGCTCAAAGGGCTAAGGCGCCAGCCACGGACACCTGAGCTGGTAGGTTCGAATCCAGCCTGGGCCTGCCAAACAACAATGGTGGCTGCAACCAAAAAATGGCCGGGCGTTGTGGCGGGTGCCTGTAGTCCCAGCTACTTGGGAGGCAGAGGCAGGAGACTCGCTTGAGCCCAGGAATTGGAGGTTGCTG
>CAUYRH010144703.1:0-10602 GCA_963574655.1 Perodicticus potto
CTAATTGTTGAAAAAGGCAACAATGGAAGATTATATTTAAACTAGAAAAATGAAGAAATAAAAGAAAAAATAAAAGAAAAATCTTTAAGGAAAATGTTGAAATTAAAAACAAAACAACAATAACAAAAACAACAAATAAACAACAACAAGAAAAACCCCACAAAACAAAACCACAAAACAAAGCAGTATATATATCTTGCTGATATTATCTGGGCAAGAGGTGATCTTCTGGGGGTATGATATATTAATCATAATGTTGAAATGGCTGTACAAAATGGAGACTGGAGGCCTCTAATGATTTCTCAAACCTTGCAGGGTGGAGAGCTTAAATCCTCCTCAGCCTGTTTAGAAGGCACTTTAAATTGCTAACTTGGGCTAAGCAGAAGCTTTCCCAGGAAAGCGCTTGTCCCTGGAATCACTCCTTAAGTGGTTATCCACTTACCCAGCGTGCCAAAACCGGTCTCACCCTATGCGCCTGTGGGCTAAGGCTGCAAGGCGTCTCAGTCCCCGCCTTTAGGCTGCTCAGTCACTAGATTACTCGATCCCGACTGATCCTTGTTCTGCGACCCTGAGGGTGGAGCTTGCTCTGGCAGTTCTCCCATGATGGCTCCGCATGGCCCACAACCAAACACTGGTAGCTCCATTTGGCTCGGTGGCTCAGTCTGGAGCCCCAGACAACACTCAAAGACCTCCTCACTCTTGCCCCAGTTCTCCCAAGGCAGTTCAACTGAGTGCCAAGTCCAAAAGAAACCCAAACAGCTCACAGGTAAGGCCTTTCCAGTTTGCAATCTCACAGCTGCTGCAGCCACAGCTGCCGGCAGGATTAGACCCAATGAAAACACGCAACCACTTGCCAGATCTCCACTGCTTTTGCCTTCCTCAGGGAGTCCAGAAGTCTCACGCTGTCTCTCTGTGTCCCCAAAGGGATGTTTCTGGGCAGATCCCGCCAGCCAGAGATGCCTGAAGTCTTCTCTCCCCAGTCTCACCGTGCCCAGTTGCAAGGAAGCTGTTACTCGGCCACCATCTTAAAGCCTATCTCTGAAGTTTGTTTCTTGTTTTTTTGTTTTTTGGTCTTTTTTTTTGAGACAGAGTCTTACTCTGTTGCCCTAGGTAGAGAGGTATGGCATCATCATAGCTCACAATCTCTTGGGCTCAGGCAATCCTCTTGCCTCAGCCTTCTGAGTAGCTGGGACTACAGGTACCTGCCACAACACCTGGCTAGTTTTTCTATTTAGTAGAGAAGGGCTCCCCGCTATATTCTTTGATCATTCTTAAGCATTTAATATAAATATAGCCTCAGTGGTATTTCACACTGTGAATAATTTACTTTTCTGTAAATAACGCTCTTATTGCATGCACAACTTCAGCCACACAGCCTGATCATGGTAACTGTGTGTCTGTCTTATTAAAGACCTTAAGGTATACTTCATAGCATATTGTAATGCCAGATGTTGGGGATCCCCTGCCCAATTGTGCTTTCTTAATTTCTGGGTAAGAAAAGTGAATGAGGGGTGCATGAGCCTGTATGGGAGATCAGGGAGTATGAATTTGTTTAGCAAGAAAAACCACCACCTGAAGGGCTCAACTACAACTTGGACTATAGCTAACAAACACAAATAATCATTTGTACCCTCACAGTAATTTGAAATTAAAAAAAAAAAAAAAAGCTGAGCACAGGTAGCACTTGGCAGCAAGTGGTTACAGTGCCAGTCACATACACCGAAGCTGGCAGGTTCGAGCCAGGCCTGGGCCTGCTAAAACAACAATGACAACTGCAACCAAAGAAATAGATGGGGGCAGTGCCTGTGGCTTATCAAGTAGTGCGCCAGCCCCATATACAAAAGGTGGCGGGTTCAAACCTGGCCTCGCCGAACTGCAAAACAGAAAAATAGCCAGGTGTTGTGGCGGGCACCTGTAGTCCCAGCTACTCGGGAGGCTGAGGCAAGAGAATTGCCTAAACCCAAGAGTTGGAGCTTGCTGTGAGCTGTGTGATGCCACGGCCCTCTACCAAGGTTGATAAAGTGAGACTCTGTCTCTACAAAACAAAAACAAACAAACAAAAATAGATGGGCATTGTGGCGGGTGCCTGTAGTCTCAGCTACTCCAGAGGCTGAGGCAAGAGAATTGCTTAAGCCCAAGAGTCTGGGGGTGCTGTGAGCAGTGACGCCACAGTACTCTACGGAGGGTGACATAGTGAGACTGTCTCAAAAAAAAAAAAGAAAGAAAGAAAGAAAGAAAGAGCCATCACCATACTTGCATCTTCCTTTGCATTTAATAATGAATCTAGAAATCCACTGGTAGAAAAGGGCAACATTTACTAGGTACAATTATTGATTCCATGAGTCCTTTGGTCTGCATAAATGGATAAATATCCAACTTTATACTTATTATACAATTATGCATACATAGATTATTGATAATCTTTTGCTTGATAAAAAGATAATCTCGGTTAAACCAACAGAGGTCTTGGATAAATTATTATTACCCTAAGCTGGCAGATTTATTTTAAATATATATATATTTTCTATCACAGAATAATTCACTGCATAGTTAACGTTTAATTTTTTCTTAAGTTTTTTTTTTTTTTTTTTTAGAGACAGTATCTCACTTTGTTTCCCTCAGTAGAGTGCCGTGGCATCACAGCTAACAGCAACCTCCAGCTCTTGGGCTTAGGCAATTCTCTTGCCTCAGCCTCCCGAGCAGCTGGGACTACAGGCGCCCGACACAAAGCCCAGCTATTTTTTTGTTGCAGTTTGACCAGGGCTGGGTTCAACCCTGCCACCATCAGTATATGGGGCCAGCGCCCTACTCACTGAGCCACAGGCACCACCCATAGTTAACTTTTTAAATAATGACCAAAATCATGTTTAATGTCTGTCCATATTTTATTTTATTTTTTTTTCCTTTTTGAGACAGAGTCTCACTCTGTTGCCCTGGGAAGAGTGCTGTGGTATCATAGTTCACAGCAAGCTCAAATTCCTGGGCTCAAGTGATCCTCTTGCCTCAGCTTCCTGAGTAGGTGGGACTACAGGTGCCCGCCACAATATCTGGCTAGTTTCTATTTTTTAGTAAAGATGGGGCCTGATTCTTGCTCAGATTGCCCATAAACTCTAATGTCTCTCTTTTTTTTTTTTGAGACAGAGCCTCAAGCTGTCACCCTGGATAGAGTGCGGTGGCATCACAGCTCACAGCAACCTCCAATTCCCAGGCTCAAGCGAGTCTCTTGCCTCTGCCTCCCAAGTAGCTGGGACTACAGGCACCTGCCACAATGCCCGTCCATTTTTTGGTTGCAGCTGTCATTGTTGTTTGGCGGGTCTGGGCTGGATTCGAACCCGCCAGCTCAGGTGTACGTGGCTGGCGCCTTAGCCCGTTGAGCCACAGGCGCCGAGCCTCTAATGTCTCTCTTAACAGATAAAAAAGTGACATACTTAATTAGTCAAAGAAAGATCCTTTTCTGGAGCTAGGGCTGAAACTCAAGTCTGTTACTTTATTGGTAAATATCATCAAATGATCCAGGAAAGAATTAAGAAATACACAGAAGCAATACTCTTGCCTCAGCCTTCTGAGTAGCCGGGACTACAGGCATGCAAATAATACTGAGAAATAATTTTGTTTATTTTTACTTCTAGAGTACTTGTGAAGAATCAAGTATCGCTCTGAGTGCCTTTAAGATAATAATCTTTTAATTGTTCAATAGTAATAGTTGAAGTGTGGCATAAATAATGTCTATTTGTGGGATCTGAAGTAAAAAGGAGAATTATCAACATGTCTAAATGATAGAATTATTCTTAACATTGAATAAAACCACAGCTCTGCACTTTGGTGAGGCATTTTTACTAGCAAGTTCCTATAGTTTCATTTTTTACCAAAACTGTGCACTCACCATTTCTGAAGATGCCATGCATTTCAGCCCTGCTTTGATGTTTTGATCAAGTTTTCCTTCTGCATCTTACCGGTTCTATAGGCAGAAAGCCTATAAATAAGCCTTTAAATCGTTCCATTTTGTGAAGGCAAGTTTGAAGTTTTTTATAGGTTAGAAAGGAAAAAAAACCTGGATAGAACTCCAGATGTGGCTAAAGGCCTGGTCATATAGAAGTGATGAAAGGCCTGGCTTCGTGGGGGCAAGCCTGCAGGCAGGCCCCTGTATTTCTCAGGAATTTCCAGTCTACTCCTTAAAGATAAATGACTAACTCCAGATGGTCTGTTAAAGGTCAAGCATTCAAACAGCTTATTCCCCCAGAACCTTGTTTTGTGGGTTTTATTATTATTATTATTTTTTTTTTTTGCAGTTTTTGGTCCGGGCTGGGCTTGAACCCACCACCTCTGGCATATGGGGCTGGAGCCCTACTCCTTTGAGCCATAGGTGCAGCCCTGTAGTTTTGTTTTTGATTACTTAGCATAAGAATAGCTTTAGATAATGTTAGTAGAGTGCTTATAGGTTAATCTGTAGACCCTTAGGCACCAGGCAGTAAGAGGCCTGGGGCTAAGTTCTAAGTCATATGTTTATTGATTAGATGTGTGTAGTATTGCCTATGTAAGATTTGGTGGAAGAAATAAAGTTGCTGCATGCCATGAGAGAACTGCAGCCTTCCTTATTTGCCATACAATTTCATTGCATGTCTTAACCTCTGAGGCACCACACAACTTTCACACAACATTATGGCGCTGCAAGTAGGATGAGCTTTGCGAGGGCAGCACAGGCCTGATTCCTTGGGATTGCTTCTCTGTTCGAGTGGTTCTCAGCTTAAGATAAGCCTGGTACTTTGAAACTGGAAGGAAGGTCATCGTGCTGTGAGTATGTGAGACTTCCAGCAATAGAATAAGGAAATAATGGGAAATTCTCATTCCTTGCAGGACCAGTATGTGGCCCTCTTAAAGACTCTGTTAAAGTCTACAGGCACCACTGTTAAAACAAAGGCCTTGCAAGGACTGTTTCAGGTAGTAGCTAAACATTGCTACTGGTTTACTCCAGAAAAGAAAAATCAGTGAAATTTAAAAGTTTGGAAGAGTGTAAGCAAAGCTCTTAGGCATGCCCATCAGAGGGGAGAAAGTATAAGTAGAGATATTTGGGCCGTCTATCACTTGGTAACTGTGGCATTGGAACCCTTACAATCTAGTTCCGATGCAGAATGTCTTGAAAATTTCCCTCCCCTGCCTCTGAAAGAGGGACAGACTGTAGAAGAGCCTGTGTATGATGAACCAGAAAATCTAGAAGTTAAGAAAGAGTCAGAGAAAGATCTAACCAAAAGTGACTCAGATCGTACCAATTTTTCTGATAGCGAGGACATGACTGAAATTAAGAAAAAGTTAACCCAATTGTTGTCAGGCCATTGAGAAACATTATTTAAAACCCCCCAAAAGTAAGTATTTTCCTACCTTGCAAGATAAACCTTTGATTCCCCACTGCTCCTCCAGGTTGCTATCCAGTGTGGCCAAATCCTCTGGATCATGGCTCCTCGAACTTTTTAAACAGGGGGCCAGTTCACTGTCCCTCAGATCACTGAAGGGCCAGACTATAGTTGAAAAAAAAAGAACTATGAACAAATTCCTATGCACACTGCACATATCTTATTTTGAAGTAAAAAAACAAAATGGGAGCAAATACAATATTTAAAATGAAGAACAAGTAAAGTTAAATCAACAAACTTACCAGTATTTTAATGGGAACTATGGGCCTGATTTTGGCTAATGAGATGGTCAATGTCTGGTTCCATATTTGTCACTGCTAGTCGTAACAAGTGATGCAAGTGTGCATCAGTTAGTCTAGATCTGGTTGGAGATTTCAGATGTTTCATTCTCGAAAAAGTCTGTTCACAGATATAAGTACTGCCAAAGATGGTTGCCATTTTGAGAGCATGGTTCCTGAGATTAGGATATGCCTCAGAGGGGAGAGATGCATTAGGAAATTAGGAAGGCTGCTTGACTTCAATGTGTCTTTCAGAGAGTCGCAATTCTGCAGTTCAGCCAGTTCCATTTCGTAAATTGTATCCACATTTTCAATGTCAATAGAAAATGGAATACAGAAAAGCTGTATGTCCCTTTCATGGAGATGAAGCTCTTTAAATCTAAATTGGAACTCCTTTTGCAACTTTTCCAGTTAATCCACACATATTTCGTTTGGGAATGCAACCAATGGTTTTTCCGCTAACAGATTTTGAGTTGTGGAGAGATGGCAGAAATTTTCCTCCTTCACTTGTTTGATGAGGAGGCCTAATTTTTCTTCAAATGCTTTCACATGTGATTGCATATCACAGATGAGCTTCCTCTTTCTTTGAAGTTGCACATTGAAACTGTTGAGTAGCTCTGTTACATCTGTCAGAAAAGCAAGGTGCCATTTCCATTCTACATCATTGAGTTCTGGTACTTCTTTGTTTTTTGAAAGCAGAAAAGCTGTAATCTGTGGAAGTAAGTCATATCAATGTTTCAAAACTCTCCCTTGAATCAGACAATGGACTTCTGTGTGGTACAGAACATTTTCATAGGTAACATTTAGCTCAGACAGAAATTCCTGAAATTGTCTGTGGTTTAGTGCATTAGCTCTAATGAAGTTAACACAAGATACCACAATTTTCATAACAGAGTCCCACTTCAGTGATTTACTACACAGCGCTTGTTGGTGGATAAGGCAGTGTATGGCTATTGGATGAGAATGGTTATGTTTGTCCATCTCTTGGTTAATGCGAGCAATTACTCCTTTCTTAGACCCCACCATGCTAGGAGCACCATCAGTTGTCACACTGGCTAGTTTTGCCCAGTCCAGTTCCAAACTATTCACAGTTTGGCAAACCTTTTCATAGATATCCTCTCCTGTAGTTGTTCCTTTGATGCTTTGCAGTGCAGCAAGCTCTTCTGTGACTTTGAAATAGTCATTCATCCCACGAATAAAAATTAGAAGTTGTGAAGAATCTGGCTCGGCACCTGTAGCTCAATGGGCTAAGGCGCCAGCCACGTACACCTGAGCTGGTGGGTTCGAATCCAGCCCGGCCCACCAAACAACAACGACGGCTGCAACCAAAAAATGGCCGGGCGTTGTGGCGGGCATCCGTAGTCCCAGCTACTTGGGAGGCGGAGGCAAGAGACTCGCTTGAGCCCAGGAATTGGAGGTTGCCGTGAGCTGTGATGCCACAGCACTCTATCCAGGGTGACAGCTTGAGGCTCTGTCTCAAAAAAAAAAAAAAAAAAGAAGTTGTGCAGAATCATGAACATCATTACTTTCATCGAGTGCCAAGGAAAAACAGGAAAGTTTTTTGTGGAGTTTTGCAAATGCTGATGCAAATTGTCTCCCATTTCTTCAATCCTCCGTGTAATTGTAGTTCCTGAAAGACCCACTGTACTAAATAAATCGGCCTTCTCTGGATACATCTCTTTGGCAACAGAAAGAAGGCATTCTTTAACAAATTCTCCCTCCACAAATGATCTGCCCATGCATGCTATTAGCTTGGCAATGTGAAAACTTGATCACAGTGATGAAATATTTAGCTGCTTCTGCGTCACAAAAGTATTTTGCTGAGTTGTCAATGTATTTTTTAGTTTTATTGTTTGTTTGTTTTGTAGAGACAGAGTTTCACTTTTTCGCCCTCAGTAGAGTGCCATGGCGTCACACAGCTCACAGCAACCTGCAACTCCTAGGCTTAGGTGATTCTCTTGCCTCAGCCACCTGCCACAACACCTGGCTATTTTTCTGTTTTGTAGTTCAGCCGAGGCCGGGTTTGAACATGCCACCTTCAGTATATGGGGCTGGCGCCCTATTTGATGAGCCACAGGCCCTGCCCCAGTATTTTGCAGTTTTAATATTTTATCTTTTCTCACTTCTCTGACCAAATAATCATATTTATCTTTATGTTGAGTTTGATAGTGTTGATGCAAATTGTATTCTTTGAACACAGACACTATATTCTGGCAGCATACTAAACACACAGCTCTTTCCTTGTACTGCATGAAAAACTAATAATAAGTCCACTGTTCTTTGAATATCCACTCCAAGTCAATTTTTCTTTCTTGATATCATTGTTTCCTAGGGATTCCAAATGGCTATTAGTAAAATACCAATATATATATTCAGCACTCCAAAAACAATATATCAGCAATAACTTTGCCCACACAGAGACATATAGACTGCACTGCCCATCAATCCCATTAATGCAGTCTGATTAGTGCCCATCAATGCACTATGATAAGTGTCCATCAATGCAGCCTTGCCAGTCCACATCATTTCAGCCTCACCAGTGCTGGTGGAACTCCACTTTTACCTCAGGCTCACACTGGTGCTGTGCGGGAACCGGCACAATTACAGAGCTGGTTCCTTCACTACCTTTCCAGTTCACACAACCCTGTGCAAACTGCACTGCGATCTGTGAACTCGCCCAGGAATCTGATCGCATGGGTGAGAAGACCCGTACAATCAGATTCCACCGCAGGAAAAAAGAAGGCACGCATGCCTTTTTTGTTCCGAATCTAATGTGACTTCAGCCATACAAGCACACGGCTGAACTCATACTGCTCAGAGATCACAACAGTGTGAACCAGGGCTTACACAGCACACAACACACAACATCATACACAACTGAATAGCAATCAGAATATAAATGCGCTTACTGTCAATTAAATTGGGTTTCTTACTCCTCAGCTGTCTGCAGAGCCAAATTAAGTTCCCGTGGGGCCCTACGCAGATTACCAGTTTGGGGCCCCCATGCGATAACACTGAGCACTGACCATTTGCATTAACACTGACCGCTGACCATTTGCGATAACAATGACTGCTGACAATTTGCATTAATACTCAGCATTGACCATTTGCATTAACACTGAGCACTTACAATTATCATTACCACTGAGCACTGACTATTTGCATTATCTCTGAGCACCAACCATCTGCATTATCTCTGAGCAGCACTGACAATTTGCATTAGCACTGAACGACAGCTGACTGTTTGCATTGTCATTATGATGCAATCCCCCTTGGAGACCACCCCCAACCAACTAACCAACTTTAAAAAAAAAAAAACGGCTCTCCTAACTTCAAAAAAAAAGGCTCTTCTAACTTCAAAAAAAAAAGGCACCCAGCTCGGCGCCTGTGGCTCAACAGGCTAAGGCGCCAGCCATGTACACCTGAGCTGGTGGGTTTGAATCCCGCCTGGGCCCGCCAAACAATAATGATGGCTGCAAACCCAAAAAATGGCTGGGTGTTGTGGCAGGTGCCTATAGTCCCAGCTACTTGCGAGGCAGAGGCAGGAGATTCACTTGAGCCCAGGAATTGGAGGTTGCTGTAAGCTGTGATGCCACGGCACTCTCTCCAGGGTGACAGCTTGAGGCTCTGTATAAAAAAAAAAAAAAAAAAAAGGCACCCCCTATCTGCAATTAAAAAAGATTCAAAAAGACCTCCTAACTTCAGGAAAAAAAGGCCCCCCTTAAACACAAAAAAAAGGCCCTACTAACTGCAAAATAAAAAAAATAGACCTCCTAACTTCAAAAGAAAATAAATCCTAACTTATTCTTACCTCTGTTCTCAGGCAGCAGCAGGCTCTGCACAGGCAAGCTCGTGACTTGCCCAATCACACCTGAGTCTGAGAGGAGGAGTCAAGAGACAGAGAGAAGAAGGGGAGTCGGAGAGTTTGGCGCACATTCCACACATGCTCACTGCAGGCCCTGGACAAGTTGGCTGCTAAGCAGGACAGGCAGCGGCAGCAAATGCCCCGGTAGGCCAGATAAATGTCCTCGGTGGGCTGCATGTGGCCCACGGGCCATAGGTTGAGGACCCCCGCCCTAGAGAATATTTCTTTTAGCATCTTTTCAACAGGTGATGCTGGTGTTGACAGCATGGGTACTACAAGAGGGCATCCACACTCCTCAGACTATGGTGAAATTAATGGTCTGATTCTTCACCCTTGTCTGTATCCACATCCTCAGCCACGCAACTTTGCACTGCCCTCGTACTCAGCAAGTGGGTGTAATTCTCCAACCCAAAGCTCAGCACGTGTCTAGCTTTGGTCAATGGAATGTCAGTCACAATGGGAGCTCCTGTGAAGGTACCATTTGGCCTACTGACCTTGAATTTCTGTCATTCCTGGGAAGACATATCCCAGCACATGCCCAGAAGGAGAGGAAAACGAGGATATTTATGGATAGTATCATGGCAACTACACAGGGCAAGCAAGCTGATGGTGAACATGTTTTTCCCAATACACCTGGGGCAGTGTGGAGAAAAGAATTCTATTCACCTGGAGAGAAGCCTGGTCTTTGGCTTCAGCAACTAGGACGGAATATCATGGTCCCTGGAGTGTCCTGCCTCATCAGAGCATCGTTATCTACCTGGGGGATTTAGCCATCAGACAGTCTAAGAAGGTGATGTATATTTGGGCTTTGGGACATGTCATAGGACTTCTGAACCCCGGAAGGGCTAAAGGATAATGGTTAGCCATGAAAACATTATATGATCAAATTCACAAAAAAGCCTGAACCTCTGAGGCTTGGCTGAGCTTCCTGGGTTGGCGGGACTCTGTGTGTACTGCCTCACCTTCTGGATACTAGGAGGGGAACGTGTTCCCAGGACACGGGACTTCACATCTGGACCTGCTCCAGATTCTGTCCCTGGTGTCTCTTCCT
>CAUYRH010144704.1:0-12965 GCA_963574655.1 Perodicticus potto
GGCGCCTGTAGTCCCAGCTACTTGGGAGGCGGAGGCAGGAGACTCGCTTGAGCCCAGGAATTGGAGGTTGCTGTGAGCTGTGATGCCACTGTACTCTATCCAGGGTGACAGCTTGAGGCTCTGTCTCAAAAAAAAAAAAAAGAAAAGAAAAGCAACAGCATGCACTGGGCAAACTTGTAGTTGCTAACATCCTGCATCCCAAGAGCCTCAGGAAACACCAAGGGTTTAGAACCAGCACTGCTGAGGGAAGCACCCTCAAGCCAAGCTGCAGACTGGCTAGTACTGGAGTCCAGTGCAGGAAGGGAAGAGGGCCCTGGGCTGTGCCCACTGCTGCCATGCAGGCCTAATCCCATGGCCAACATGCCATCCTCAGGCCAGGCAGAGGTGATCTCCGCCCATGGGCCTCCCCAGCTCTGAGCCTCCAGATAGATGCACAGGGATCTCTACCAACACTGACACACCATAAAACTTAGGAACAAAAATATAATTAAATATTTTTTTTCACAAGAGTGGATTCAATACATACAAATGGTAAATTAGAGCAATTTTAAATAAACTGATTAAAAAGCAAAGACAAAGATGAATGTGTATGGCTGCACATCAATTTCACAGCGCTGGTGTTCACCCTCAGCAGGGCCCTCCTTGTGATAACTTGTGGCCATGTCCACCACTGGACACAGCCACCACTCACAGACGTAAGTTTTTCAAACAATGTGATACATCTTCAAAATCTCCTGTGCAGGTGAAATAACAAAATGCAAACATAAAAAGGGAAGACATCAGCAATCAGGGCAGCATGGGTCCCAAAATTGAGCCCACACAGCTCGGATACTAGCTGGGATGTGCCCTTTCATGAGTGAGCCCTGAGCCAGCAGCTGGGAAGGAGCACTCGAGCCTGCCTGCACGGTCAGCAGAAGGGCTCAGAGGACTACTCAAAGGGCACAGAACTAACCTTCCTGTTAGGGGAACCCCTATGGGACACTGGGATCTCCACCCTTCACCTGTATAGGACAGGACAGGACCTCGTGGACTTAAGAATTTAGAGAAAAGGCTCTGCAGGAACCTGAGGACATACAGCCCCTGCAGCATCAGAGCATAGGGAGGGCAGGGCTGGGCTGACACTGCTCCAGAACACAGAGCCTGTGCCCTAACAAGGCCGACACGCCCCATCCATGCCCAGCTGTGGCTTTAAGGGTGACACCCAGTGGCCACAGAGTAGGCAGAATTTTAACTTCTACTTTAGCAAAAACTAAAAAAAAAATAAACAAGCACTTTCTAGAATGTTCTCATTCCAACTGACTATAACCACATTTTAAAAGGCTGGGACCAAATCCCATGTCTTCTGGCCCCCCATCCATGGCTGATGCTGGCCATTCACCCTGGCCCTGCTAAGCCTCACTGACCACGTGCAGGCCCTAGCCCCACCACCAGGCCCCTCAGCTCCCACCTGCTGATGAGCCAGGGAGCTTTGCCAAGAACGCACGCGGTACTAATAGGCATTAAGTTTTATATTTTTAAGTGACCAAATCTAATAAAATGAAAAAACAGGTCTATAGACAATAATACAAGAGATAAGCTATAAAAACCAAAGTGTGAGCAGCCCCACCCACCAAACCAACCCTAATGGGCACCGGGGCCAGAGAGGGGCGGAGAACCAGGAGTATCCTCCAAACCCACATCACACATTTTGGTTTTCGCTTTCCTTTTAAGGTTTTTAAAATGCTAAACCCAGGATCTGGCGGGTCCTTCTGCACTCAGCAGTGTTGTCCAGCCTGCCCACGTCCAGCACTGGCGTCGGCATCCCTCAACAGCAACAGTGGGGCTGGCCCCATGCGTCTCACTCCTGTGCGATGCTTCTCAGCACGTACTTAACTGTGTAGGCGAAGGCTGCAAACCCCACTATAACAAACAAGTTCGCCAGGGCACCGCCCAGGAGTCCATGGTGCCGGTTGGCTTGCTGGAGCCCTGCAAGGTTCGCAGCGGCCCCAGGTGCGTGCCCATTGAGAAGTTGAATTCCGTTCTGCCCATGATGGGTCTCCCCATCTGGAACAACGTCTGGTAAGGGGAGAGTCTGGGGTCTGCTACTCAGTTCGTCTTGTGCTTTCTGTTTTTGTTTAATTTCCTAAGAGAAAGATAGCAAGAAATGATGGTTGGTCTAAAGAAACCAGATCTCTTAGGACTAGCACTCCTGACCTCAGGATTCACCACCAAGGAGGCTACTCTCCTCTCTGCATATAAACTGCCAATGCCCTCAAGCAGCAGACTGGGCTCTAGCCCCTCTGAACAGATGAGGGGAGTGAGTTGCCATCACGGAGCTTGTGTCTCCAGGGCCCCCATCCCATGAGGCCCAGCTCCCCCTCCACCACTCCTCTCTCCATTCCAGTGCTCCACATCGTCTGTTCCCAGTGCCTCAGGCCACCCCTGACCCATATGTCAGGGCCCACCTGGCGTGGTCTTTAGACCAGCTAGTCTCAACCCTCCCTACACACAGATGTCCCCTGTGGCCACCAAGAAACCCTGGGGAGACCCCTCTGGCACTGTAGTCTTAACAGGGCCTGCCCCCACCCCTCCTTGTTGACCCGCCTCAGGGACACACACTTTCTCTTCAGGAAGAACTGAAACAAAGTATTTTAACAGAGAGGAAGGCAAAGCTAATTCCCAACTGTCACTTTCTTACCTCCACAACTTCAGGAAATAATTCGCAAAAGACCTTATCTTTTAAATTAAACGCTAAACTCTGCACTGCCAGTTGTCTTTTCTAGGAAGAAAGAGAAGGGGGATCATCACCAGAAAGCTCGTTTCAGCTGTTTCACAAATCCCGAACACGCATCAGAGTTGAGGGCTGCTGCCTTCACGTTGCAGAAAGTGCTTAAGCTCATGCTTCAAAACAAACTCAAACTCACTCACAGTCCTAAAAAGGCTTATTAGGACCCCCTTGGGGGTTCATACCGGTAATCCCAGCACTCTGGGAAGGTGAGGCAGGATAATCCCTTGAGCTAAAGAGCTCTAGATCAGCCTGAGCAAGACCGAAATGCCATCTCTAAAAACTGGCCAGGTCCCGCTACTCGGGAGACTGAGACAAGAGAATCGCTTGAGCCCAGGAGTCTGAGGTTGCTGTGAGCTATGATGCCACAGAACTCTACTCAGGGTGACAGAGTGAGACTCTGTATAAAAAAAAAAAAAAAAATAGAAAAGAAGTAAAAGGTAAATTTATCTTTCCTGTAGTTTTTTTTTAGAGACAGAGTCTCTCTCTGTCAGCCTGCGTAGAGTGCTGTAGCATCATAGCTCACAGCAATCTCAAACTCCTGGGCTCAAGCTATTCTCTTGCCTCAGTCTCCCAAGTAGCTGGGACTACAGGCACCTGCCACAACGCCCAGCTATTTTTTTGTTGTTGTAGTTGTTATTGTTGTTTTGGCAGGCTCAGGCTGGATTCGAACCCACCAGCTCCAGTATATGTGGCTGGTGCCCTAGCCACTGAGCAACAGACACCGAGCCAGTTTTTTTTTTTGTGTGTGTTTTTGTGGCCGGGGCTGGGTTTGAACCCGCCACCTCTGGCATACGGGGCCAGTGCCCTACTCCTTTGAGCCACAGGTACCGCCCAATTAAACTTTTTTTCTTTTTTGTAGAGACTGAGTCTCACTTTGTCACCCTCGGCAGAGTGCCGTGGCATCACACAGCTCACAGCAACCTCCAACTCCTGGGCTCAGGCAATTCTCTCGACTCAGCCTCCCGAGTGGCTGGAACTACAGGTGCCCGCCACACGCCTGGCTATTTTTTGGTTGTTGTTGCAGTTTAACCGGGGCTGGGTTTGGTTGTTGTTGCAATTTGACCGGGGCTCACTCTTGGTATATGGGGCTGGGGTCCTACCCATTGAGCCATGGGCGCCGCCAGTTTTTTTTTAAAGACAGAGTCTCACTCTGTCACCCTGGCTGAAGTGCAGTGGCATCGTCATAGCTCATAGCAGCCAAGATCTCCTGAGCTCAAGCAATCCTACTGCCTCAGCCTCTCAGAGTGCTGAGACTACAGCACACCCACCACACCCAGCCTGTCGCCCATTAATGACATTAAACTAGATTCCTACTTAGAAAAATACAAAAAAAAAAAAACAAACAAAGGCTTGGCGCCTGTGGCTCAAGTGGCTAGGCACCAGTCACATACACCTGAGCTGGCGGGTTCGAATCCAGCCCGGGCCCGCCCAACAACAATGATGGCTGCAACCAAAAAATAGCCGGGCGTTGTGGCAGGCGCCTGTAGTCCCAGCTACTTGGGAGGCAGAGGGAAGAGAATCTTGAGCCTAGGAATTGGAGGATGCTGTGAGCTATGATGTCACTATGCTCCACCCAGGGTGACAGCTTGAGGCTCTGTCTCAAAAAAAACGGGGTGGGGGTGGTGGTGGTGGTAGGAAAATAGAAAGGTAGGCAGTGCCCATAGCTCTGTGGGTAGGGCGCCAGCCACATGCACTGGGGCTGGTGGGTTCGAACCCAGCCCAGGCCTACTAAAACAAAAACAAAACAATAACAAAAAAAAATAGCCAGGCGTTATAGTGGGCACCTGTAGCACCAGCTACTCGGGAGGCTGAGGCAAGAGAATTGCTTGAGGCTTAGTGCCTGTGGCTCAAGCAGCTAACGAGCCAGCCATTTACACCTGAGCTGGTGGGTTCGAATCCAGCCCAGGCCGGCCAAACAACAATGATGGCTGCAACCAAAAAATGGCCGGGTGTTGTGGCGGGTGCCTGTAGTTCCAGCTACTTGGGAGGCGGAGGCAAGAGACTCGCTTGAGCCCAGGAATTGGAGGTTGTTGGGAGCTGTGATGCCACGGCACTCTATCCAGGGTGACCGCCTAAGGCTCTGTATCAAAAAAAGAGAATCGCTTGAGCCCAAGAGCTGGAGGTTGCTGTGAGCTACGACACAACCGCACTCTACCAAGGGTATCATAGTGAGACTCTGTCTCAATAAAAAAACAAAAAAACAAAAACAGAAAGGCATTCCCATAGCCCTACCCTCTCCCAAGTCCCCTGAGGAAGAGATCCCAGAAGGTACGGACAGCAGGTTCTGACAGACAGGACTTAATGTGGATAAAAGCAGGGTCTAAGGCCAGGTATGGTGGCTCACTCCTGTAATCCCAGCACTCTGGGAGGCTGAGGTGGGTGGATTGCTTGAGCTCATGAGTTTGAGACCAGCTTAAGCAAGAGCAAGACTCTATCTCTAAAACTAGCTGGGCGTTGTAGTGGGCACCTATCGTCCCAGCTACTTGGGAGGCTGATGTAAGAAGATCGCTTGAGTTGAGGGGTTTGAGGTTACTATGAGCTATGAGGCCACGAAACTTTACCAAGGGCAAAAGTGCAACTCTGTCTCAAAAAAAAAAAAAAGAAAGAAAAAAGCAAGGTCTAGGGAAATGTGATGCCAAGGGCAGTGTCCCTGGGAAGTGGGGATACAGGCAGAAACCCTGTACAGTGTCTACTTGCTGAGGAAAAAGGCAGCTGAGTTTCAGGAACAGAAAACAGCCCCAGACACAGGGTGGAAGGCCAGTGCATCATTCATCCCACAGGGCCAGGAGAGGGACCCTCTCTACACCTCACCGTGAAGTCCGATGTCTCTATACTGCCCAGGGTGGGTCCCTTCTCCACCATGAAGCTCAGGAGCCCCGTCAGGATGGTAGAGACAGACCAGGCTGGGTTCCACGTGTCCGGGTGGAAATCCGTGATGGAAAGACACAGCCTGCATGCAAGACAGGGGCTCCATCAGCAGGAGCACACACTCCACACAGCCACAGCCAGCTTCAAAGCACCTGGCTCCTGGGAGGCCTTACCTGGTATTGCACTTAAATCTTCCACTGGGAGTTATCATATAAATACTAGGAGGCTTGAAAGGAAATTCTCTGGGAAAAATTAGTTTTCCATGATAATAGCCACCTACAAAACAGAAAGAAGAAAGCACCTTGTCACTGTCCACAGAACTCCTAGAGTCTTGACTCTGCCCACTAGCCACCCCAGCTTGGCCCCACATCCTCACTGCCCTGTCTACCCCCCACTAGCTCACGGGGTCACTGACCTCTGCCCGGTGCCCCCACATCATCCCATCAGCAGAGCATATGTGCCAGGCCCACCCGACTTCTGAATCTCTCTTCCCTGACTGTCTACACTTCCCCTCAGCAAAAGCAGAGTCAGAAGAGAACGTGCAAGGGCCAATGTCCCCAGCATGTCAGGAGCTCTGAGTCTAGCTAAGGCCACCCTCCCTACCTGAAGCCCTGACCCAGCCAATACTCCCTCTCCTGTAGTACACATTTCTCCCCGCCCAACTGTATACAGCAACCAACAAGTTCCCCCTGAAACATACCACCCTCCCCACCAATACCCTATAATTTCTACCGAATGCCACCACCCTGACATGGATGCCCTAGCGAGTAGGGGCAGTTATCTCCAATCAGGCTCTTGGCCCCATAGTGCTCCACCAAACCTGACCTCAGGCCACCCAGCCCACTGGTGTCTGGTCTCCCCGAGGACCACTCTGACCCACCAACTCAAAGCCCTACCTGGTTTGGGTCCTCTACCCTGGGGCCTCACTCAGCCTCATGGCTGCCTATGAGGAGTCCCATGAGAAGGTCCCCAGCCAGCACCTCCATATGGACCTATGGACCCCTTGTCAAACTCCCGACAACTATACTGTCCATACCACTGCCCCAGATGCAACATCTAAGACAGAATTCCTGCTACTTCCCCAAATGGCAACTCTATCCTCTCAGACTGAGCCTTGGAAGCTCCCTACCCACATTACAACCCTCCATCAGCAAAGCCCATCAGCCTCACCTTCAGATCAATCCAGAGCCCAGTGCTCTGGACAATCTCCCATGGCCCCTGCTCCACTGACCCTTCAAGAGGCAACATCAGGGGAGCTCCATCCCTGCCTAAGGCCTCACAACCTGGTTGCTTGGTTGGTTGGAAATGCAGAGCTTTAGGCCAGTCCTAGGAACTTGTGCACATGTGTGCACACATGGCATTGGCTCTCAGGAGCCCTGCCTACCCCAGGCCTGTGTGTGGTGTGGTCCTACCTCAAGGGTTATGGACAAATTAGTCTCCAAATCACCACAGGTTCCCCCTGTTCCAAAGCTACCCTGCATAGAAGGAAACCCCAACAACGGGAGCCTTACTTCTTGTGATGCTTTTTTTTTTTGAGACGAGAGTATCACTTTTTGCCCTGGGTAGAGTACCGTGGTGTCACACCTCACAGCAACCTCAAACTCTTGGGCTCAAGTGATCCTCTTGCCTCAATTTTTCATTTTTTGTATAGGCAGAGTCTCACTCTTGCTCAGGCTGGTCTTGAACTCATGAGCTCAAGCAATCCACTCACCTTAGCACCCCAGAGTACAATGAATTCTTGCAATTTTAGGTTACCTCGGCATCCATTTGAAATCTAAGTTGCCTTTTCACAGTGGAAGAAGGGCAGTACCCTGCTGTTTCTGGTTTTACACTACCACCCTGTGCTGGCTCCCTCCTGCTATCCCGCTTGAGACCACTGTGCGATCAACAGTGGAAGGGAGACATGAGTAAGGGTCATATGCAAAGCCAGCCTGACATGCAGATAAGTCCACCAGTGAGAGGCTACTGTGCCAGAAATGATGCTGTGAGGACATTCGGGATCATAGGGAAAGGCCCAACTGGAAAATAAGCAAAAAACTATAACAGAGGCTGGGCATGGGAGCTTGTGCCTGTAATCCTAGCACTTTGGATGGCTGAGGCAGGTAGACTGCTTGAACTAAGAATTCAAGACCAGTCTGAGCAACAGTGAGACCCAGTCTCTACTAAAATAGGAGGCATTATGGCAGGTGCCTGTAGTCCCAGCTACTCGGGAGACTGAGGCAAGAGAATCCCTTGAGCCCAAGAGTTTGAGGTGGCTGTGAGCTATGATGCCATGGCACAGAGTGAGACCCTTGTCAAATTAAAAAAAAAAAAAAAAGAAGAAAAAAAGAAAAGCTATGAACAAGTACTTTTCTTCCTTTCTTTCTTTTTTGAGACAGAATCTCACTCTGTCACCCTCGGCAAAGTACCGTGGTGTCATTGCTCACAGCAACCTCAAACTGCTGGGCTCAAGCAATTCTCTTGCCTCAGTCTCCCAAGTGGCTGGGACTAAAGGTGCCTGCCACAATGCCCCGCTATTTTTAGAGACAGGATCTTGCTCTTGCTCAGGCTGGTCTTGAACTCATGAGCTCAGGCGATCTGCCCACCTCAACCTCCTAGAGTGCTGGGATTATAGGTATGATACACCATGCCTGGTCCAAATAGGTGCTTTTCTAAAGAGAAAATAGTAATAGCCAATGTGCACCTGTAACTATACTCAGCTCACTACTAATTGGGTAGTATGATTTACATGACAAGGAAAGTGCCATTTTTAGCTTAGCAGAGGGTGGTGAGAAGATGGGCATCCTCTTGCCTCACTGCTGGGAAAGCCCTTGCTGGCTGAGAGATGCACAGACAAGGGCACCAAGAACCACACACATGGATACTCATAGCACCAGCACTAGCACAGGTGACGAATGGGCTGGAGCAGCCCAGCTCTGACCTTGGCGCAAGGACACCCAGTGGCTCTGGACCATTTGCTGAAAAGGCTGAGCTGCACCACCAAACTACTTGTGCACCTCCAAGTATCAGCTGCCTGCCATGGTACTTTGCTGAGTTTGGCTCTCTACTCTCGTCTATGATCTGTGTCTCTCCCCTGACAACGATGGGAGATGGGATCTTCATTGCTGGAGTGAAATCTTAAAATGACTGACTCCACTTTTTTCTTCTATTTAAAAGTTGTTTCAGCTATTCTAACCTTTTCATGTAAATTGCAGAGTAAACATATGCATTCTACAAAAATTTTGTTGGAATTTTGATAAACTGTATCCAATCTAAAGACTAATTTAAGGGTAACTATGCAGCAACACTTGTAGGAAGCCAGTTATGAACTATTGAGACAGGCCTGCATGGGAGAGTAAAACAGCCAGAAAGCTCAGCACAAGGACAGGCCCACACATGCTAAGCCAAACAGATGTGGACCACTCAGAGGTGCCACCGAGAAGGTAGGGAAGAGGCATCATGAAGAAAGCTACCAATAGCATCAGACACCAGAGATCAAGAATCCAAGAACAGGCTCGGCGCCTGTGGCTCAACGGGCTAAGGCGCCAGCCATGTACACCTGAGCTGGTGGGTTCGAATCCAGCCCGGGCCCGCCAAACAATGACGGCTGCAACCAAAAAATGGCCGGGCGTTGTGGTAGGCGCCTGTAGTCCCAGCTACTTGGGAGGCGGAGGCAGGAGATTCGCTTGAGCCCAGGAATTGGAGGTTGCTGTGAGCTGTGATGCCATAGCACTCTATCCAGGGTGACAGCTTGAGGCTTTGTCTCAAAAAAAAAAAAAAAAAAAAGAATCCAAGAACAGAAGAATCCTGTATGTGGCATTTCAGGAAACCCTGACAGGGGAAACATGAAGAGTTGGGCTGCATACAGGCAAGGGCTGCAGACAGACAGGGGCAGCCTGCAACGAGGAGGAGGAAGCTGGGGTGGGGAGAGCGGTCAGTGCTGCTTGTGGGGAGGGGCAGTAGGAGCAAGCTCTGCCTCTGAAAGGAAGCTCTGCAAGATTGGGCAGGTGGGCTGTTCTGGCGACAGAACTAGCAGAGACCACATCAGGGACACAAGATGAAAGCACAATGACTGGGTTGGCCTAGCACCCCCCCAACTGTGTCCAGCCATGGGTGGGTGGGGACAGTTTATATTCACCAGCAGTGGTCCTGCTGGTCTTGTTGAAGGGAGTAGGGTCTGGTTACAGTAAATATTCACTATTTATTTGGAAAATAATAAAACCACAAAACAAGGCAGTACCCGTAGCTCAGGGGGTAGGGCGCTGGCCACATGCACCAGGGCTGGTGGGTTCGAACCCAGTCCAGGCCTACTAAAAACAAAAAAATGGCTGGGCGCTGTGGCAGGCACCTCTAGTCCTAGCTACTTGGGAGGCGGAGACAAGAGAATCACTTAAGCCCAAGAGTTGGAGGTTGCTGTGAGCTGTGACACCATAGCAGTCTACCAAGGGAACAAAGTGAGACTCTGTCTCAATAAAAACAAAACAAAACACGTATCAAAAAAACTAAAATCCGCGCAGTGCCTGTAGCTCAAAGGAGTAGGGTGCCGGCACCATATACCAGAGGTGGCGGGTTCAAACCCAGCCCTGGCCAAAAAAAATAAATAAATAAAAACTAGGGTGGAGAAAGGAAGAGCAGAGAGAGAGGGAAGGAGTGAGGTGGGTGGGGTCTTGGTTTGTGCCACACCTTTTGGGGGCAAAACACGATTGTTCAGAGGGACTTTACCTAACAAATGCAATCAGTATAACCTGGTTTCTTGTACCCTCAACGAATCCCCAACAATTAAAAAAAAAAAAAAAAAAAAGGGGCGGTGCCTGTGGCTCAGCAAGTAGGGCACCGGCCCCGTATACTGAGGGTGGCAGGTTCAAACCCGGCCCCGGCCGAACTGCATCAAAAATTAGCCGGGCGCTGTGACAGGCGTCTGTAGTCCCAGCTACTTGGGAGGCTGAGGCAAGAGAATCACCTAAGCCCAAGAGCTGGAGGTTGCTGTTAGCTGTGACTCCACAGCACTCTACCGAGGGTGATAGAGTAAGACTCTGTCTCTACAAAAAAACAAAACAAAACAAAACAAAACTAAAACCCTAGCATAACCCCATTCCCAGCTATAACAGCACCATTCATTCTGGGGTGTGCTCTTCACAGGGTCAGCAGCAGGTGCACAACATGCAGACTGGCCTGAAGCAAGTCTCTCCTCGTCTCCTGGGACTTGTTCTTGATGTGGCTTCAGCACCCATCACAGCCAGTCATTTCAATGGTCTCAGTCAGCAACACCATGATGGCACGCCCACTCTGCAGATGTGCTTCCCCCAGACAGATTATCCCACTACTGGGCTTCCTGGACTAAAGCAAAGGCTGCAGTGAGGCCAGCGGCCCCTTAGCCATGCTACCTCCACTCTCACCCTCCATGGCATCCCCAGCAGCCCAGGGTCATGGTTTGCACACTTCCTTCTGGCAGCAGCACTCTCCTTCCATTACATCCCACGCAAGACCTCCACATGTAGGCAGACAGAAGCCTGCTGCCCAGCTACCTGGACTCCACTCTGCTGTGGGCTTGCCCCTGGGATGGTGTCCACAAAAACTCTCAAGCTGGTCCAGATCCCAAGGCTGGCACTAATCTTTCCAAGAGCCCCAGAAACTTGCTGACTGGTAACTCCCAAGTCTACTATGTAAACAACACAAAGGACCCAGGTAGTACCTGGTGACTGGGAGAGGTCAGGACTCTTGGCAGCAGCTTTGGGGGGCTGATATCCCAGATAGGCCCCGCAGCCTCCCGATGCCTCAGCTGCCCCAACCACACAAAGGGGAATTGTGCTTAGCTTAAGGACTATTCTGAGGATCGCAAGACACTGAACATGCCCAACATGGACTCAACACTCATTAAATACTCCTTTCCTTCCTTCAATAACATTCACGTTGGTCTTAAGAAACAGCAGAAGAATAAGGCCATTTTCCTCTCTGTTTATCCCGATCTGTTCTTCTCAGCTCCATACCACAGCAGGGGGGTCTGGAAAAACACTAATACTCACAGGTGGCATCTAAAGACTCAGACACACCAGCAAAACCAAACTCTGAGCAAACACTTTAGTAGGTGGGAGGAGTAAGAGGATGAGTTCTAAATAAGTCCAATTTAACCAACACACATTCAAAATAGACTGTCATGTGCAAACAAAAGATGTTTAACCAGCAAAGTCTATTCAGAATGTAAAAACTGTAAAAAATGAACAAATTTTATCTTATTCTACCTCACAGCTAAAGACTTACCTTCATAAGGAGTCATCTCAGGGCCTCGGACAACATAATGCCTAAAGGAGAGAAAAAAAATTACTGGGATTTGGGAATGGCAAATTCTCCAAACTCTGAGTCACTTCAAGGCTAAGTTTGTAGCACCCCTCCAAACTACATTTGCCAACATTCAACCAAGCACACAACTGCAGGGTAAGTACTGAACAGCACCCTGGTCTCCTGTGCTGTAGGAGCTAAAGCTAACTGCCACTCTTAGAAGGCTGTATTTTCTGTATTTTCCACAAGGTACTTTTGTTTCTACAACATAACATGCAAAAATTCTCTGTAGTCAATAAACTAAAATTATAAAGAAATTTTAATTTCACAATACATTTTTCTTGGAGACTGAGTATCATTCTGTTGCCCTAGGTAGAGTGCTATGGCATCATCACAGCTCACAGCAACCTCAAACTCCTGTGCTCAAACCATCCTACTGCCTCACCCTCCTGAGTAGCTGGAACTACAGGCATGTGCCACCGTGACCAGTTAATTTTTCTTCCCGAGTAGCTGGTACTACAGGCGCCCACCACAATGCTAGGCTATTTTTCTGTTTTTGCAGTTCGGCCGAGGCCGGGTTTGAACCTGCCACCTTCAGTATATGGGGCTGGCACCCTACTTGATGAGCCACAGGCACTGCCCAATTTTTCTATTTTTTGTATAGACAGAGAATGGCTATTGCTCAGGCTGGACTCAAACTCCTGACCTCAAGCAATCCTCCCACCTTGGCCTCCAGGAGTACTGGGATTACAGTGTGAGCCACTGCACCCGGTTTCATATATATTTTATGTATTTTTTTTTTTTTATTGAGACAGAGCCTCAAGCTGTCACCCTGGATAGAGTGCAGTGGCATCACAGCTCACAGCAACCTCCAATTCCTGGGCTTAAGCGAGTCTCCTGCCTCCGCCTCCCAAGTAGCTAGGACTACAGGTGCCCGCCACAACGCCCGGCCATTTTTTGGTTGCCGCCGTCATTGTTGTTTGGCGGGCCCAGGCTGGATTCGAACCCGCCAGCTCAGGTGTTATGTGGCTGGCGCCTTAGCCCGTTGAGCCACAGGCGCTGAGCCATATTTTAT
>CAUYRH010144710.1:0-18120 GCA_963574655.1 Perodicticus potto
AAGTGAAAATTACTAAAAGTAGAATATAAATGTCTTCATATAGTGATTAAAAGGCCATGAAGGTTATGTTGAACAGTTGGATGAATATATTTCTGATTGTTTATCAAGTCAGCACATTGTGCCCCATGATTGCACCAATGTACACAATTATGATTTAATAAAAATTTTTTAAAAAGTTGTTATTTTTGATGAAAAAGGAATATTTTGAATATTTTAAGGTAATAGCTATGGAAACTTATTCACTCCTCTTTGCAGAATGTTGTCTTGATTGCCTAGGGATGAAGTCATTCTTTTCTTTAATAACTTTACCAAAATATTTTTGCAAAGTCTGCTTTGCTTTTGTAATAGTTGATTCAGTGGAGGAACCAATTCTTGAAACTCCATATTTTGCCATTTTCATGATGTACCTCTTTACTAATATAATTTCAAATTTTCGGCTTATAGATTAGTACCATTTTATTTGTGGAGGATATGTTTCAAGATTTCCAGTAGATGCCTAAAACCCCTAATGTTATTTAACAACTTATATCCTATGTGTTTTCCTATATAACCACAGATTAAAGGCAAGTAACATATATACTGTGTATACACTGGACCAAAGTATGATTCATGTCCTGGGAAGGATGAATTTGAATGGCACCAGAATTTCATTATGTTACTCAGAATGTTGCACAATGTAAAACTTATGAATTGTTTTTTTCTGAATTTTACCATTTAATATTTCTTGCACCATAGTTGTCAATGAGTAATTGAAATCATGAAAAGTGTAATTCAGAGAAGGGTGGACTACTATGCTCCCTAGAGGCATGTCTCTGCCCTTGCTCCCACTCTTTCCTTTTTTGATTCTACCTCTTTTGAGAGGCTTTCCAAAGCCTATGTAAAAGGAAAATAGTTTTTTCTCCTTCTACTTATACACTAACCACAGAGTACTTCTGTAACCAGAGGTGTACGTGTGGGGAATATTCCCACACATGTCAAGCAATTTCTACTTAACACCAATGAGATGTCCTCTAATTATATTCAATTCTGACATTATCTACCTGGGGATAGTGTTAGGTCCAATAGTTTAAGGACTCAGACTGTCCCCAATTCAGATGCCAATTGCAAGTCAAGGCCATGCATACTTGACAGGCCAAAACAGCGTTCCTATGGCCCCTTTCTTTAGATTTAATTCATTTGAAAGGATGGCTCACATAATTCAAAGAAACATGTTTGCCAGTTGATAGGATGTTTTAAAGAATACAAATGAACAGTCAGATGATAAGATTCATAAATTATTGAAGGGGTGAAGATCTTCCATCCCTTCTCTGCACACACCACTCTCAGAACCTTCACATGTTCTGAAAATAGGAAGTTCATTACATTTTGTTGTTCAAGAGTTTTTATATACCTTAGTATCCAGACTTTCCCTTTTCAGAAGTTGGTTGGTGGAGCTGAAAATTCCAACTTTCTAAACCTCTAATCACTTGGTCTTCCTGGTGACTATGCCCATCCTGATGATATCTAGAGGTCCCACTCTAGGTAAGCCCGTTAGCATAAATTCAGGAGTTGTCAAAGGAGTTCATTGTGAGTAACAAAAGATAGACATGTCACTCAGGAAATTCCAGAGATTTTAGGAGTTCTGTGACAGGAACTAGGGACAAAGATCAAAGAAATAACTTTCAAATAATGCCAAATGTTCTTTGTTAACTATTTATTCTATGGTTAGTGAGAATGGCAATCAAAATTTCCAGTGACCAAATAGTTTTATTGCTTCAGTTAAGTTGTATTTACATTTTCAACACATTTAATCACTTTAGAAAAATAACTTTGTAAGATTTTGTTATTCTTTTCTATAGCTAAGTGACTTAGCAGAATTTTTCATGATACATAGAAGCCATATTTTTAAAAATTTAAATCTCTTTCTCCATCTTTTACCTTTTAATCCCACCTGCTTATTCTCTGTTACCATTCTGTCATTTCCTATGATAAACATACATTTTTTGCAAGCCATATATTCAGTTAAAAACTCTAACAATTAAATTTCCAAATAAATATCACAGTTCACCTTTGATGTTATTCTTCAGACATTATTTTTCTACTCTAAAATTTCCACTTTCATGGGAAAGATACCATTTTAATGGAATCTCTACTTGAGAAGTGCATTCTTTTTGTTTTCCTTCAATATTGCAGTTCACTCCCTTTCCACTATCACAGTAAGAGAAATATTATGTTATAAGATTTATCCTGCTTAATTTGAGTAAAGGTTATCACATACAGCTACATTAAATGTTTACAAAACCCTTTCTTTTTCTCATACTTGTGATTCTTCCTTTCAGAATTAACTTTGTTAAAATAAGGGCATGCACTCTCCTCCACCTGAGACCTCCCTACTTATGAGCTGAAGTTGTCTGTCTGCACTCCTTCCATCAGATAGACAGGTGAAATACTGGACACTATAGGAGAAGAGAGTGATTCTCTTTAAGATCCAGGTGGCACCTGCGCCTGGGAATGTACATAAAGATAGGGACTTCTCCTTCTCTCCTGCCCACAGCTATAGACACAGTCATGGCTATCCCAGTAAGGGTTTGGCATGGATGTGCCAGGAGATGGCCACTCTGGTGCTTTTAGGGGTGGTTGTGCCACCACTGATGGTGTGTACAGTCTGGCTTGGCTTGCACAGAGGGGCCTTTCCCCCTTTTTACATGAAATTGTAGCTTGCTGCAGCTGAGTATAGGCAGGGAACAAAACTGTTCATATTGAGCTGAAGACAGAGGTTCTGCTTTAGTGAATAGTCATGGGACAGGTATTTTCCCCTGCCCTCAGTTACACTGTGATCCCAAGATATCTGAACTGAAAGTCGTGAGACCCAGGACAAGGGCATGATAGAAAGGAGAATCATGATCATGATCATGCTCACCCAGTATGTGAAGGTGGTGCAGCCCCTCAGCAGAAACCTTGGCACATTTCATTATGAGGTCCCTCCATCAGGGCTAGTGCCTCCACTCATCATGAAGTGGTGTCCAAGGATGAACTTGGCAGTGTATCTTTGTCTCCCCCCATTCTAGGGCTGAGTAGGAAACTCAGAGCATTGAGCATTGCATAGAATAGTACAGCATCTGAGATATGAGAGCTTCTCTAAGTGAACAAAGATCAAGCACACACCCATCAGCTTCTCCCATAGCCAGCTAGTATCTGTAAGTGCCAAATATTGGCCTATAAATTGGACTGCATAATCCAGTATAACATGCTTTGACATAAAGGCATAGTGCTAGAGAATGAGATAAGGTTTCTGAATCCTCCTCAGTCCCAGTTATGCAGAAGGTAGTTAGCCTTCTCATATATATAGTACATTGGTACCACAATCAGAATTTGAGAAAGCCATTGCATAAAGCCTATCTATAACCAAGAAATGCAAACAGAGCCTTGGCTCTTAGAAAGCACCCAGAATAGGAGTTAAACATCTAAACACAACATATTCCATAGGCACATCCTCAATAGAGTAAAAAATAAACCAAAAAACACAAAAGTAAATTCAAAAACAAGAAGCAATAACTTCTTTAGATAAGGAGAAATCAGTGTAAAAAGTCTAGCAATGTTAAAAATATGTTTTGAGATGCAAATAAAACCCCACAGTAACTCTCAAAGAATGGATCCTAACTAAAGGAAAATTCTGAAATGACAAACAATTCAAAGTATGGCTTGTAAGAAGCTCAGTGAAATCTAAGAGAAAGTCCAAAATAAGTGAGGAAATCAGAAACAGTTCAGGATATGAATGCAAACTGTACTAAAGAGACAGATATTAATAAAAGGACCATCTAGAAATGAAAAGTTCATTGAAGGAATTAAAAAATACAGTTAGAAGCTCTAGCAATAGAATAGACCAAGTAGAAGAAAGAATTTCATGGCTTGAAGATAGATTTCCTCAAATTAACATAGACACAAATAAAGAAAAAAATAATTAAAGAAATGAACAAAGTCATTGAGAGACATTAGGTTATGTAAAACATCCAGGAATTTGAGTCAGAGATATTCTGAGGAAGATGAAGAAAAAGTAGAAATTATAGAAAGCCTATTTGAGAGCTCCTCTGATTTTAGAAGATATTTAGATATCCAGATATAAGAAGCTCTGTGAACACTAGGGAGATACATTGTAAGATGGAATTGAACAATCGATATAGTTATCAGACTATTCAAAATCAATGTGAAAGAAAAAATTCTAAAAGCAGCAGAATATAAGTGTTTATTCACCTGGAAAAGAAATTATATCATAATAACAGCAGACTTTTCAGCAGATGCTTTATAAGCCAAGACAGATTAGGGTCCTATTTTCAGTCTTCTTATACAAACAAACAAACAAACAAAAAAAAACTCTGTCAGACAACAATTTTGTATCCTCTTAAACTAAGCTTCATCAACGATGGAGAAAAATCATCTTTCCTAGACAAATAAATATTAAATAAATTCATCACCACTAGACCAGATTTACAAGAAACAGTCAAAGTATATCTAAACATGGAAACAATAGGACCACACTCACCATCATAAAAGCACACAAAAGTATAAAACTCACAGGTACTATAACGGTATTACATAATTGAGACTACAATGCAACTAGGTAACAATTAACATTATGACATAAATAAAACCTCACATGTCAATATTATCCTTGAATATAAATGAACTAAATGATCCACTTAAAAGATTTAGACTGGCAGAATGGGCAAAATCCAAAAGCCAACCACATGCTATTTAAGAAGAAACCCAGAAGTAGGTATTCTTATGTCCAAAACAAACAAGAAAACAAACAAACAAACAAAAAAAAAAAAACATAAAAATCACAACATACTTAAAATCAACAGCAGTGAAAAAAAAGGTCATCATATAATGATAAAGAGATAAATTCAACAAAAAGGTGGAGTAATCCTATATATGTATCCACCTAATGCTTGAGCCCCAGATTCATAGAACAAATATTAGACTGAAGAAGAGAGATTGACAACAATACAATAATAGTGGGGGACTTCAACACCCTGCTGACACTGCTAGGCAGATCATGAAGGCATAAAGTCAGCAAAGAAATCTTAGATGCAAACTAGACTGTCTATTAAATGGATGCAATAGACAGTTGTAAAACATTTCACCAAGAACTACAGAATATACACTTTTCTTATATGCACTTGGAACATTTTCCAAAATAGATGGTATTGTTGGTCACAGAACAACTTTCAATAAATTAAATAAATTGAAATTATATCAAGTATCTTCTATGACTATAGTAAGATGAAACTAGAAAAAAATACCAAGAGGAACTCTCAAAACTGTAAAAATATACGGAATTTCATAACCTACTCCTGAATAATCTTTGGGTAATTGATAAAATTATGGGTGAAATAAAAAATTTAAATGGATGAAAATAAAAAAACATACCAAAACCTTGGAGAAACAGCAAAATCAGCGCTAAGAGGGACATTTATAGCATTATAGGACTGTATAAAAAAGATGCTAAAACCTAAAATTAATAATAGAAAGTTACACTTCGAGGAATACAAACTTAAAAAAAAAGTTAGAGCATTAGCTAAATTAACCAAAGAAAAAGAGAGAAGATTCCAGTAAGCATAATCAGAAATGATAAAGTTGGCATAACAACCAATATCAGAGAAAGACAAAAGATCATCAGAGACTACTATAAGCATCTCTATGCACAGAACTAGAAAATCTATAGAAAATGGATACAGTCCTGGAAATAACCTTCCAAGATTGAACCAGGAAAAGATTGAAATCCTAAACAAATAATGAGTAATAATATTGAATTATTAAGAAAAATATCTCACAACAAACATAAACGCCAGACCCGGTGGATTTGTGGTCACATTTTACCAGCTGTACAAAGAAAAACTTGTACAAATCCAACTGAAAGTGTTCAACAAATCCAGGAGGAGAGAATCCTCTTTAAGTCATTTCACAGAGTATCACCCTGACACCAAATCCAGGCAAGAACATAACAAAAAATAAAAAACTACAGTCTAGTATTCCTGATAAGCATAGATACATAAATCCTCAGTAAAATCCCAGAAAACCAAATCTAATAGCACATCAAATAGATAATATACCATGACAAAGTGGGTTTTATTTCAGGCATGCAAGGATAACTCAGCACATAAGGAGAATTAAAAACAAAAACCACATGATAATCTTAATAGATAAAGAAATATCATTAAATTGAGCATTTTTTCATGATGAAAATCCTCAAGAATATGGTATTGAAGGAACATATCTAAAAATAATAAAATCGATATACAACAGACCCACAGCCAACATCATATGGAGTCGGGAAAAGTTGAAATTCTCCACCTACAGAATAGAATAAGACAAGGACTCTCACTTTCACCACTTATATTCAACATAGTATTAGAAATCCTATACAGAGCAATCAGGGATAAGAAAGAAATAAAGACCATCCAAATTTAAAAGGAGGAAGTCAAATTATATCTGTTGATAATGTGATGTTATACTTAGAAAACCCTAAGGAGTCCTCCAATAACTTCTAGATTTGTTAAATAACTTCAGTAAAATTTCAGGATTCAATTGACAAAAATAAGCAGCATTTCTATACACCAATAAGAATCTGAGAACCAAATCAAGAACTGAATTCCATTTGTAATAGCTGCAAAAAGGTACACAGGAATACTTTCAACCAAGGAGGTGAAAGATCTCTACAATAAGAACTACGAAATACTGATAAAAGAAATAATAAATGACACAAACAAATGAGAAAAACATCCCATACTCGTGGATTGGGAGAATCAACATTGTTAAAATTACCTACTACAGCTAAAGACAGCTTATTTTCAGCTATGTGTGATGAGATTATGGAGAAAAGACTCCAAACACCTATGGCTTGTGGGCTTTTCCCAGAAATATCCCCTCAAGGGCACAGAGAGGCAGTGGGAGACTTTGAGACCAGAAGCAGTGGAGAACTGGCTCAAGGGCAAGTAGTTGCATGTCCAGCAGAGTTCTTCCCTGCAGCAGTGGTGGTAACAGTTTACAGACAGAGAAGACCTGCCCTGCAGGTTTTTATTTATTTATTTATTTTTGGACTTGGTCTCTTAGTTGCGTTACCTTGAGAAAGCTTGGACGAGCAAGCAAGTGATTTTTTTTTATTCTTGAGACAGATTCTCACTTTGTCACCCTCTGTAGAGTGCTGTAGCATCATAGCTCACATCAACCTCAAACTCTTGGGCTCAAGTGATTCTCTTGCCTCAGCCTAGTGAGTAGCTGGGACTACAGGCACCCACCACAACACCTGGCTATTTTTAGAGATGGGATCTCGCTCTGGTTCAGGCTGGTGCTGAACCTGTGAGTTCAGACAATCCACCCACCTCTGCCTCCCAGATTACAGGGATTATAGGCGTGAGCCACTGTGCCCTGCTCAACTGGAGTGATTTTCAAAAGCACCCAGGAGCTGAGACCAAGCCTCTTGGTGGAACAGAGCTTTCATTGCTCAGTGCCAGGCCAGGACCAGACATTGTGGGAAAGCTTCTTCGTAGCCTCAGCCTTCAAGGTTCTAACGCGAGGCCTGTTTTGGCACACTTGATAAATGGAGCATACACACATACAGAGATTTGAGTGACACACACTTTGTTGGGAAAGCCACTGCACGGCTGAGGGACGCAGTTTGAAAGGATCAAGGTGTGTCTATTAAGCAGGCTGAGGAGAGCTCCAGGAACCCAACCATTTGGGAATTGAGGGCAAAGAACTCAACAAGATGGGACCACGTCTTCTTGGCAACACAGAGGTTTCCAGTCTCCAACTTATATAGCTGTATTAGCCTTGTGCTTAGCATCTCTTACTTCAGAAGTTCAGCTGTTGCCCAGGGAATATACAGGAAGGTATGTATGTATGTATATATTATTTACTTTTTAAAGTTTTTTCAACTTACTTCCCCCTCAAATATTCTTTTATTTTTTTTTCTACTTTGTTCTCATGTAATTATAATTTTTCATGGTTCCCTTCTTTAACAATGAGGGCTTAATTTATGCTAGTTTTATGCCTCTGTTATTCTTTTTATTCCACCCAATTTTATCCTTTAAGGTTTTTCATTTATTTGTTTTGGTTTTATTTATAGTATTTTTGTTTTTGTTCTCTATTTAGTGGAGGTTGGGTCTTGTGTCTGCTCAGGCTGGCAAAGATCTCATGACCTCAAGTGAGCCACCCAACCCAGTCCTCCAGAGGTTGGGATATGTGGGTGTGGGTCAAAGTACCCTACTGTACACCATTATTACTCCTGTCTTTCTCTTCCTCTCTTCTTTTTGTCAGTCTTCCCTTTTACTCCTCCCCTTTTCATTTGTCTTTTTAATCTTTTACCTCTTCTTGATTTTTGCTCTTCTCTTCCTTTTAGTCCTACACTCAAAGAACATTTCAATATCTTAGGTCAGAGGCATGGTAACTTAAAAAGCAGGAGGAAGTGAATGGAAAAAATGAGGCAAGGAAACAGACAGGAAGAAAACACTCATGAGGAAGAAACAACAGAAAAATCCTGGCAACATGGAAAACCAGAACAGAACAACCCCTCCAAGGGTTTATGAGGTAGCTGCTGCATAGAATTCTACCTATAAAGAAATGTTATAAATGAAAGAAAGGGATTTAAAATATGGATGGTAGAAACAACAAAGGAAATTGCTGAGAAAGTGGAAAATAACCAAAAGGAAATCCAAAAACAATCAAATAAGAGATGAAAGGTATGAAGAATATAGCAAGGATATAGAGGAGCTTAAGGAATTCATGCAGTCATTGTGAGATCTTAAAGGAGCAGTAGAAAACATGAACAACAGATTAGACAATGCAAAAGAAAGAATATCAGAGGTAGAGGATAAAGCTCTTGAGCTAACTCAGGCAGTTAAAGAGACAGAAAAAATCAGAGAGAAAACAGAATGTTTACAGAGAGAATTATGGGACTTCATGAAGCATTCAAACATATGAGTTATAGGTATCCCAAACAGGAAGAAGAATGCCCCAGAGGAATGGAAGCTCTACTAGAGGATATCATAAATGAAAATTTCCCAAATATCACCAAAGATTCTGACACACTTCTTTCACAGGGATATCAAACATCAGGTTATCTGAACTCAAAAAGAGCTACTCCAAGAAACATTGTCATGAACCTGTCCAAAGTTAAGATGAAAGAGAAGATTCTGCAAGCAGCCAGGAGTACATGCCAATTAATGAAATTTTTCATGCCATAAGAGAAGGATCATCTACCTTTAACATATGTGAACAAAATAATTTTCAGCCTAGAATATCTGGGTAAGCTAAGCTTTAAAACTGATGAAGAAATCAAATCATTTAGTGATATTCAAACACTGAGGAAGGTTGTCCCAAGAAGACCAGCTTTACAGTAAATACTTAGACCTATTCTCAACACTAGCCATCACAATGGACCACCAGTGACACCACTAACACCCAGAAACTAAAAGACAAAACCTAGCTTTTATAATGGCTAGAGACTAGAAAGGCCTATCCTGCATTTTTTTTTTTTTTTTTTTTTTTTTTGCTTTTAGACTGGGATGCTGACTGGAGCTATCTTAGAAGGACTTATGTGAGAGAGTGAACTTGACCAAAGTCTGTTGACCAGGATTGAATCATTGGATGTGATGGAACTCCCATTAGCTTGGCTACTATCAGAGTGCCGCATTGTGGGAGGGCCACAAAGGAGAAACAGTCCACAGAGTCCTAAGGCATGACAGTCTGGAATGCCTTAAGAGCATGGGCAGCCATTCTTTGGATGAGTTGAATGGCCCCTGCACCACCAGGAAAGCCACTTTGGAGACAGAATGCACTGGTGAGAAGTTGTGTCTCCTATGAAATCTGGCGAGAGCTTCAGCATCCCAATGCCGTGGGTGCTGAATGCTAGTGAAATGACCAAGCCCTGATCAAGGCCAAATACATCTGGAAGATGGGACTGGCTAGCCTAAGAAACTAGATAGTGGCTACTGGCCCTCATCTTATACAGCAAAATTATTATGTGTGTTTTGCATGTACTAACACCAAAGCACCACCTGGTGTCCAGGCTATCTATCTATCTATCTATCTATTTTTTTTTCCTTCTCTTCTCAATTTTTTCATTAGTTTTTCTTTTCTTTAATTTTGTTTGGGTGGTTGCATTTTTATTTTCGATTTTTCCTTTGTTCAATAGCAAAGGCTCCATTTGTTGCTATGGTTTTTCAGCCCATTTTATTCTTTCTTTCTTATTGCTCTCCTTTTCTCTTTTGGTGGATATTTTTCTATTTTTCACAACTTTCTCACATAAATTTCTCACACAACAGCTAATATATACTTTTTTAAACATTATATATTTTTATTCTTAATTTTCTTTATCCATTCTTATTATTCATTTTCCCCTTTTCCTGATATCTTTCATTCTGTTACATTTTTTATTCTATTTATGGAGCAGAGCATCACTCTAAGGCCTGGGATGGGGTGTCATGGTCTTGGTATGGCTCAAGGAGGCCTTGAGAGCCTGGTCTAGGGTGTACTTCTGGCTTTAGCTTTTGGAAAGATAGTATTGGTATGTCCCCACTGTGACAAACTGCTGATTTTTCCCTATGTTTTGTGGATATGAGATCTTGCTTTTTCTCAGGCTGGTAAGGAACTCCTGATATTGAGGGATCCAACTACCCCAGTACTCCAGAGTCCTGGAATTGTGGATGTGAGTCAAAGCACCCTGTTGAACACCATCATTTCTCCTGTCTCTCTTTCTTTCTGTTCTTCTTCTCTCCTTTTTTTCATTTTTTCCTTTCATTCCCCTTTTCTGTCATAAACTTTCATTTATGTTTTTCTTTCCTTTCTCCCTTCTTAATCTTTACCATTCTTTTTCTTTTGTCTTTATACCAAAAGGACAGTTCAACATCTAAGCACAGAGAAAGTCAATTTAAAGTGAGGGAGAAAGTAAGAGGGAGAAGCAGGAGAAGAAAGTGAATAAGAAGAAAATACACTTGAAGAGGAACCAACAGGAAAATTTTGGCAACACAAAAAAACAGAAAAGAGCAACCCCTCCCCAAGGGATCATGAGGTAGCTAACAGACAGCATTCCACCTATAAGGTAATAATGGAAATTAAAGAATGCAAATTTAAAATATGGATGGCAAAAACAAGGAAGGGAATTGAAGAAAGTGGAAAATAATGAAAAGCAAATCCAAAAACAGACCTCCCAAATGGATGAAAAATATGATGAATTTTGAAAGGATATAGCAGAGCATAAGGAATTGAAGGAGTCAATCAAATACTGCTCAAGGAAACAATACAACAAGAGGATGTTTTAATTATGAATATATATGCACCCAACTTATATGCTCCTAAATTTATGAAACAGATCTTAATTGGTCTGAGCAATAAGATTTCCTATAGCATCATATCTCAGGACTTTAATACTCCTCTGACAGAACTGAACAGATACTCTAAACAGAAATTAAACAAAGATACTAGGGACTTAAATGTGACTCTAGAACAATTGGAATTAATAGACATATACAGATGTGCTCTGGCACATCATCCTGAAGGTAAGGAATATTCATTCTTCTTGACAACCCAAGGAACATACTCCAAAATAGATTATATACTAGGACACAAATCACACCTCAATAAAATTTTTTAAAAAATTGAAATTGTACCTTGTATCTGTCTTCTTAGACCACAAGGCAATAAACGTGGAGCTCAACTATGGCAAAAATTTTCATCCCTATACAAAGACATGGAAATCAAACAACCTTATGCTGAACTACAGTTGGGTCAAGGAGGAGATAAAGGAGGAAATTATTAAATTCCTCAAGCATAACAACAATTAAACTACAAGCTACCAAAACCTAAATATTGGATATTGCAAAAGCAGTCCTAAGAGAGAAATTAATCACATTAAATGCCCACATGCAAAAAGCAGAAAGATAGCACATCAACAACTTAATGAGTCATCTCAAGGAGATAGAGAAGAAAGAGTAGTCAAATCCCTAAACTAGCAAAAGAAAATAAATAAACAAAATTAAATCAGAAATAAATAAAATTGAAAAGAAAAGAATCATTCAGAAAATTAACAAGACAAAAAGTTGGTTCTTTTGAAAATGTAAACAAAAGTGCTAAAGCTTCGATCATATTAATTACATGTATAGAAGTAAACTTTCATCTCAATCAGAAATGAAAAGGGGGATATATCAACAAATACCACAGAGATACAAGAGGTTACTTTTGACTACTACAACAAACTGCATATAGTCAAAATTTGACTATATGAAGGAAATGGACCAATATCTAGAATCACACACTCTCCCTAGATTTAATCATTAAGAAATAGATCTCTTTAACAGACAAATATCTAGCACTGAGTTTGAAGAAAGTATTAAAAAGCTTCCAACAAATAAAAATACTACACTATAGGTCTTCATTCTAGAATTCTATTAACCCTTCGAAGAAGAACTTGTACCTATACTGCACAACCTATTTCAAAAAATTGAGAAGGAAAGAATGTTCCCCAACACTTTCTATGAAGGAAACATCATCCTGATACCAACACCAGTAAAGGACCCAACTAAAAAGAAGAATACAGACCAATTTCACAAGGAATATTGATGCAAAAATACTCAACAAAATCTTAGTGAATAGATTGTAGCTACACAATAAAAAATTTATGCATCACAATGAAATAGGTTTCATCCAAATGATGCAAGGCTGGTTTAATATATGCAAATTCATAAATGTAATACATCATATCAATAGAAACAAAATCAAAGATCATATAATCCCTAAATATATGCAGAAATAGATTTTTTTAAAATTCAGCATCATTTTTTAACAAGAACATTTACGACAATAGGTAAAGATGGCATATTTCTTAAACTGATTGAAGTTATCTATGACAAATCCATAGCCAATATCATACTGAATGCAGTAACACTGAAAACTTTTCTACTTAGAATTGGATCCAGACAAGGAAGTCTTGTTTTACCAGTGATAGTCAACATAGTGCTGGAAGTTACAGCTAATACAATCAGGCAAGAGAAAGATATTAAAGGCACGCAAATTGGGGGAGAGGAGGCAAACACTCACTCTTTGCTGATGATATAATTTTACACTTAGAAAACTGCAGGACTCCCCCACAAGACTGGGAGCATTCAAGAAATACAGTAACCTTACAGGGTATAAAATCAATGTCCACCAATCAGTAGCCTTTGTATATGCCAATAACAACCAGGTTCAGAAGCAAATCAAGGACACCATTCCTTTCACAGTAGCTTTAAAGAAAATGAAATACCTAAGAATATACATAACAAAAGAGAAGAAGGATCTCCACAAAGAGAATCATGAAGCCTTAAAGAAAGAAGTATCTGCAGATTTAAAAAAAATAAAAGAACATTCCATGCTCTTGGCTGGGATGAATCCACATTGTTAAAATCTCTATACTACCCAATGCAATGTACATATTCAAGGCAATCCCCATTAAAATACCACCATCATACTTTGAAGAACTAGAAGAAAATAGTTGTTCATTTTGTATGGAACTAGAAATAACCCTGTATAGACTAGGAAATTCTTATTCACAAAGAGAAAGCCAGAGGCAGGTGACGCCTGTGGCTTAAAGGAGTAGGGTGCTAGCCCCATATGCCAGAGGTGTTGGGTTTGGACCTAGCCCTGGCCAAAAACTGCAAAAAAAAAAAAAGAAAGAAAGAAAGAAAGAAAGCCAGAGGCATCAGTCTACCAAGCTTCATGTTACATTACTGAGAAAGGATACCTGAGAAGGGTGAGGTCTGGGAGAACAGGTTTTGTCAAGGAGAGCACAAGGACACACTTGCAGGGTCCTCTCCATGGTGACTCAGCCCTTGGGAATTTGTAACTTCCTGGAAGTTGGACATTTCCAAGTTCTGTGAAATCCTGTAGTTCTGTGGGTACTGGACTAGCATCTCCCGCTTGATTCAAACTGGCCAATGAGAAGGGTACCTGTGGGGTGGAACTTCTTGACTGTCAATAAAAAGGGAAAGATCAAGCCAGATGGGGAGCACGGCCATTTGAAATTTGTCTATGCCGTAAGCTCCCAGCTGGTGAATAAAGCCCTTCCTCTTATAAACCTGGTGTTTGGGTGCTCTTTCTCTCCGTTGGGCCTTGTCTTCCTGCAACATTACAAGTCCACAGTAATCAAAACAGCATGGTGTTAGTAGAAAAAATAGAGACCTAGACATATGAAACACAATAGAAAACCTACAGATTAAAGCAGTCTTTTATTGTCATCTGATCTTTTATAATCATGCTTTCCCAAAAGCATGTTCTGGGAAAAGGATCTCTATTCAATAAACAGTGCTGGGACAACTTAATAACTACATGGAAAAGACTGAAACTTGATCTACCTCTTTCACCACTTATAAAAATAGACTCAAGATGTATAAAAGATTTAAATCTAAGACAGAAAATGATAAAAATTCTAGAAGAAAGCATAGGAAAAAGTCTTGATCACATTGGCCTGTGGAAGATTTTATAAAGAAGACTTCAGTGGCAATCCCCCAAACACAAATAAAAAAATGGTACTTAATTAACCTTCAAAGCTTAGGACACAATAATTAAAGCACATATACACCCTTCAGATTGGGAAAAAATATTTGTATGTTACAAATCTGACTTAGGTTTGATAACTAGTATCTATAGAAAACTCTAATTAATCAACACAAATGAGCAAATAATCCCATATATTACTGGCAAGAGCCATGAACAGAACCTTTTCTGAGGAAGACAGATGAATGGCTCACAAACATATGCAGAAATGCTTGTCATCCAAAATAATCAGGGAAACACGATTCAAAAGCCACATTGAGATTTTACCTAACCCCAGTGAGAATAGCCCACATTACAAAGTCCCAGAGTTCTACATACTTGTACAGATGGGAAGAGAAAGGAACATTTTTACACTGTTGGTGGAACTGCAAACTAATACAGCCACTTTGGAAAGAATTATGAAGAACCTTCAGTGAAGTCAAATTAGACCTAGCATTTGATCCCACAATCCCATTGCTAGGCTACCCAAAAGAAAAAAGAATATTTTATCATTAGTAGGTTTGCACCAGATTGTTTCTCACAGCTCAATTTATAATTGCTAAAATGTGAAAACAGCCTAAATGCTCATCAACCCAGGAATGGTTAAACAAACTGTGGTATACATATATCATGGAGTACTATTTAGTCATAAAAGAAGACTGCAAATTTACATCTTTTGTTTTAACCTGGATGGAATTGAAACATATTCTTTTCAGTAAACTACCACAAGAATAGAAAAGCAAGTTCCAATGTACTCACTACTAATATGAAACCAGTAGATGATCTATTACTTGCCCTCATAAGAGAGAAAATCAATTTAATTCAGGTTGAGGGGAGGGGAAATAAAGGAGGGAGAAAAGGGGAGGAGGGAGGGAGATTGGTGTTCTCTCACTTAATGGGCACGATCTAAGGGTATGTGACACACCTCTTGGGTGTGGGATGCATCTGCAAAGAGTACTCCATTTAACAAATGCAAACATCATAACTTAGTTGTTTGTATCCTCCCATTAATCTGAAATAAAACAAAAATAAAAACTGAACAACAACAAAAATAGATGCATATAGGATGGGGCATGATGGTAGAATAGAGGCAGCTTTCACAAGGAGCACCCATTCAGGAAAAAATGTTGAACTGAAGCAAATTAGAAGTTGAACACGGGGGAGGGGTTTGAACACAAGAAGAAGAAATCAAAGTATCCAAGATCCCCATAGAGAAAAACTATGAGGGTGAGTGAGAAGAATGAAGAAAACAAAGATGAGGTATGAAGCACCTAGACTGACGGTACCTGGTGCCAAAAGTGAAGGGAGACACCACACACCCAGGGTGTATAACATGGCTCTTTCCACAAGTGGTGAACAGAGGACCTCTCATCTTACCCCATGGGAGATAGCCACAAACACCCTGTTCTCCTGCACCTAAGAATTTTCACCTCTGGGTCCCCATACTGCCTGACATGAATGTGAACAACTTTTCTCTTAGCCATCTTGAACTCACAGCCCAGTCTCAGATCTCTCTGAGCTGCCTGACAGACAGCCCCTGCAAAGACAAACTTTCCAATGCCTGGGAAAAGTGGAGTGCTAGCCTAGTCTGGACAACCTGGAAGCTCTGCCCCATCTCCAGGCACCAGAAGAGCAAAGGAGCCCCCACCAACAAAAGCAAGGATTATAAAGGCCACTTTCTTTCTCACCATAATAAGCTGGATCTTTGGTGGTGGGAATAGGGGGAAATGGGCCTTGCCCCCTCAGCATATCTAGTGGGTATTCTGGGGGTCCTCTACATTCTGTGGTCTGGTGAGGTGAATGCATAGATATAGCATAGATTAAGTAATTGAAAGAGGCATTTGGGCGGCACCTGTGGCTCAAGGAGTAGGTGCCAGCCCCATATACTGGAGGTGGCAGATTCAAACCTGGCTCCTAGCCAAAAAAAAAAAAAAAAAAGAAAGAAAGAAAGAAAGAAAAGAAAGAGGCATTCAAGAAGATTTAAAACACAGTAGAAAGTGTCTCAGTAATAGTGTAGAACATGAGAAAAGAGAATCTCAGAAATCGAAGACAAGGCTTTTGAACTAACCCAAACATTGAAAGGAGACAAAATCAAGCGGTCACTCTGGCTTGGCTGTCCCCACTGAGTATGATTAAGTGCAATTTAAGTATACTTTTCCTGAGAATTGATATTTAAGAGCGATTCTCCTGCTGTTAATATGAAATAAAAGCCAGGTTTATGTGGAAGAAAAATAAAACATCATTGCTTTGAGTGTTCTTAGGTAGGGTCAAAAAAAAAAAATAAGAATAATGGCAGAGCTTTCCTTGAGAGAGTTATGGGGCTACTACATAAGATTGAACATTTGAATTATAAGAATTCCGGATGCATAAGAGGATTTCCAAAAAGCACTGAAGGACTACTTCAAGAATTCATAGTGGAGGGTGGCACCTGTTGCTAAGTGGGTAGGGTGCTGGCCCCATATACCAAGGGTGGCAGGTTTGAACCTAGCCCCAGCCAAACTGCAACAAAAAATAGCTGGGAGTTCTGGTGGGAGCCTATAGACCTAGCTACTCGGGAGGCTGAGGCAAGACAATCTCCTAGGCCCAGGCATTGGAGGTTGCTGTGAGCTGTGACACTATGGCACTCTACCAAGGGTGACATAATGAGACTCCATCTCAAAAAAAAAAAAATAGAATTCATAGTGGAAAATTTTGCAAGGATTGCCAGAAATCCACAAATCAAGATACAAGATAGTTTCAGAACCCCAGCTCAGCTGGTTCAAATCCTAGACACATGGTAATTAATCTAGCTAAAATCAAAATGAAAGAGAAAATACTTTAAGCAGCCAGGTATAAGCAAATTCTGTGTACAAAGGGGAAAACATTAGGGTAACAAATTCTCAGATAAAAATTTTCAAACTAGAAAAGGGTGGACAGCTGGCTTTAACCTTTGTAAACAAAACAATTATCAGCTAAGGATTCTGTATACTGCTAAATTAAGTTTAATTTTTGATGTAGAAATCAAACATTTTAATGACATGCACATATGGAGAGAATTGGCCATAACAAGAAAAGCTCTGCAGAAAGGACTCAGACCCCTTCTTCACACTAATCAGCACAATAGAATGTCAGAAAAGTAAGCACATGCAGAAATTAAAGGACAAAGCCTAATTTCCACAATGGCACAAGGGTTAAAACTAATCAACAGACCAGCACAAAACAAAAGAAACAAACCTCCATTATACCTATCAATTCCCTCAGTAAATGTGAATGGCTTGAATTCTCCACTGAAGAGGAACAGAGTGACTGACTGGGTTAAAAGAAAACTAGGGCCAAGTATATTCTGACTTAAGGAAACATATCCAACTTTGATGGATAAAATGAGACACAGAGTGAAGAGATGGAAAGCAGTATTTCGGGCAAATGGAAATAAGAATAAAGTAAAGATTGTAAAATTATTTGCAGACACAATTGGATTTAAACCAACAATAAGGAAAGACAGGATGTACAAACACACACTGGTCAAGGGAAGCTTATAACAAGAAGATATTTCAATCCTGAACACCTATGAAGCCAACTAAAATTCTCCCAGAC
>CAUYRH010144719.1:0-16928 GCA_963574655.1 Perodicticus potto
AGAGTGCAGTGGCATCACAGCTCACAGCAACCTCCAATTCCTGGGCTCAAGCAAGTCTCTTGCCTCCGCCTCCCAAGTAGCTGGGACTACAGGCGCCTGCCACAACACCTGGCCATTTTTTGGTTGCAGCCATCATTGTTGTTTGGCAGGCCCGGGCTAGATTCAAACCCACCAGCTCAGGTGTACGTGGCTGGCGCCTTAGCCTTTTGAGCCACAGACACTGAGCCAGTTTTTCTATTTTTAGTAGAGAAGGAGTCTCACTCTTACTCAGGCTGATCTCAAACTCCATAGCTCAGATATTTCACCCACCTTGGCCTCCCAGAGTGTTGGGATTACAGGTGTGAGCCTCTGCACCTTGCCCGAGTTGGCTTTTTGAAAAAACAAACAAAATTGATAAACTCTTAGCTAGACCAAGAAAAAAAAAGAGTCAAGTAAATAATATGAGAAATGAAAAAGGAGACATTACAATGGATGCCTCAGATATAAAAGGATCATAAGGGACTACTATGAATAATTACATGCCAACATATTCAATAACCTAGAAGAAATGGATAAATTCCTAAAAACACCCACAACCTACCAAAACTGAATCAAGAAGAAACAGAAACCCAAACGGACCAATAATGAATAAGTACATTGAATCAGTAATCAGAAACCTCTAAACTAAAGGACTTGAGACCAGATGGCTTTGGAGGTGAATTGTATCAAAGAAGAATGAATATTACCAATTCTAAATTCTTCCAAATAATAGAAGGGCAGGAACACTTCCAAACTCATTTTATGAAGCCAGCACCACCTTGATGTCAAAGCCAGATGAAAACACCACAGGAAAAGAAAACTACAGGATGGGTGGTACCTGTGGCTCAGTGAGTAGGGCACTGGTACCGAGGGTGGTGGGTTGGAACCCAGCCCTGGCCAAACTGCAACAAAAAAATAGCCCGGCATTGTGGTGGGTACCTGTAGTCCTAGCTACTCGGGAGGCTGAGGCAAGAGAATCACCTAAGCCCAGGAGTTGGAGGTTGCTGTGAGTTGTGATGCCACGGCACTCTACCAAGGATGACAAAGTAAGATTCTGTCTGTAAAAAAAAAAAACGAAAGAAAGAAAACTACAGGCCAATATCCTTGCCAAACATATATGCAAAAATTCTCAATAATAGTAAATCAAATTCAACAAGACATAAAAGAGATTATATGTGTACTCATGACCAAGTGAGATTTATCCCTGGAATGCAAGAATGGTTTAACATAAACAAATCAATGTTATATACCACAATTTTAACAGAATGAAGGATAAAGATCACACAACTATCTCAATAGACACAGGAAAAAACATCTGACAAAATTCAACATCCATTCATGACCTGAGTGGGAATGGTGGGAAATGAGAAAGGACATGAAAGACATAAAACACACAAGAGACAAAGAACAGGATGGGGTTGGGAGGGCTGACACAGCTGATGACTGCAGCCAGTACCGAATCATGGAAACAGCTTTATTTATATAGTATCTTAACAAGGTGCTAAACAACGTAAGTCTTAGCACATGGGGTAAAGATCAACCTTAAAGAGGAAAAACTGTGCACTTGACAATAAGGAAAGTATGCTTGGGCTACGTGATTTCTGGCAGGTGAAAAGAATGTTGTTTAAAGGAGGAGAAGTGGTTGGGGGGTAGCTCCCTGAGCGTCTCCCAGGCTGTGGGAGCCCATTCTCCACAGGGTGGGGGTTGGGAAAAGGGAAACTGACAAAATATGGTCCAGGGCTCTAAGCAGGTCTGCTGAGCTCACATCATGTTCTGTGTCCAAATCCAGGAGGAGGAGAACGTATAAACAGAAAAATAAAGTGAAAGCAGGTTGGTGTTTAAAAGAAAACAATGGCATTTCTATATACAAACAACAAACTAATAAGGAAATTAAGAAAAATAATCCCAGTTATAATAGCAACAAAAAGAATAAAATACATTGCAATAAACTTAACCAAAGAGGTGAAATACTGGTATGCTAAAAATTATAAGACATTGATAAAAGATTAAAGAAGACAAAGAGAAATAGAGAGACATCCTGTGTTCACAATTGTAAAAATTAATATTGTTAAAATGTCCAAAGTGATTTATAGAGTCATGGCCCCAGAAATAAATCCATATACTTACAGTCAATTGAGTTTTGGTAAAGGTGCCAAGAAAACACAATAGGGAAAGAACAGTCTCTTCAATACGTTGTGTTAGAAAAACTGGGTATTCACATACAGAAGAATAAAATTGGACTTGTACACTACTCACAGAAATTTACTCAAAGTAGATTAAAGATGTAAACATAAGAGATCAAACAGTAAAACTACTAGAAGAGAACATAGGACAGCTTCTTGACATTGGTCTAGGAAAGGAATTTTTGGATATGATGCCTAAAGTAAAGGCAAGAAAAGTAAAGACAGTGGGATTGCACTCAACCAAAAAGCTTCTGCACAGCAAACAATTAACAGAGTGAAAAATAACCTGGGAGAAATATTTGCAAACCATACATTCTGATAAATTGTTAATATCTAAAATATAAGGATCTCAGGGCAGTGCCTGAGACTCAGTGGGTGGGGTGCGGCCCCATATACCGAGGGTGGCGGGTTTGGCCTGGCCCCCGGCCAAACTACAGCAAAAATATGGTGGGCACCTGTGGTCCCAACTGCTCAGGAGGCTTAGGCAGGAGAATAGCTTAGGCCCAGGAGCTGGAGGTTGCTGTGAGCTGTGATGCCACTGCACTCTACGAGGGCAACAAAGTCAGACTCTGTCTCTTAAAAAAAAAAAAAGTTAAAATGTAAGAATCTCAAATAATTCAATAGCAAAAAAAAGTACCTTGATTTAAAAATGGACAAAAGATCTGAATAGACATTCTTCAAAAAGGCATTCCAAGAAATGAAAAAGTTTTCAGCATTGCTAGTCACCAAGGAGATACAAATAAAAACCAAAATGAGATATCACCTCATACCTCTTAGGATGGTTATCATCAAAAAGTAAAATAAAAAATTATCGGCAAGCGTGTGAAGTGAAGGGAACTCTTGTATACTGTTGGTGGGAATGTAAATTGGTATAGCCATTGGGGAATAGTATGGAGATTCCTCAAAAATTAAAAATAAATCTGCCATATATATGACCCAGCAATCTCACTTCTGGGTAAATATCCAAAGGAAATAAAATTAGCATCTTGAAGAGATATCTGCACTCCCATGTTTACTGCAACATGATTCACAATAGCCAAGATACAGAAACAAACTAAGTGTTCATGGACAGATGAATGGATAAAGAAAATGTGATATACATACGTGTGTAGACATATATGTGTATACATGTATATGAGGTCTGACAAGTGTGCAAACTCATCCTAGAAAAAGTGCTACGTACCGTAATGCTGAATATCACTACGGTCACCTTCGAAGTACTCCCCTCGGGCGTGCACCAATTCCTGTACCTAGTCTGCCCTTCAAAGCAATTTTGGAACTCTTTTTTTGGAATGATCATCAGAGCTGCCATCATACAGCACACAAAAACATGCAGCAACAATAATGAGCGCCACTCAGCAAGGTCTGCCGCCTGTGCACACAAACGTAGCTGTAAAACACTGACAATACCAAGATATGAACCTTTACGGATTTGTTTACACGATGATGCCAATGTAAGTGCACAATGGCAAGTTCACCAGACCATGTACGGCGACAGCTCTGATGGTCATTCCAGAAAAAGAGTTCCAAAGCTGCTTTGAATGGCTCTGATGGTCATTCCAGAAAATAAGCTCTTTTGAAAAGAGTTCCAAAACTGCTTTGAATGGTGGACTAGGAGCTGGCGTCAGTGCACAGCTTCCCAAGGGGAGTACTTGGGAAGTGATACTCAGCAATGAGGTATGTAGCACTTTTTCTAGAATGAATTTGTAAACTTAATGGCCAGACTCGTATACATGTGCATATGTATAGCCAATGTATTGACATGTATGTGTGCATACATAAAATGAAATATTAGAAAAGAAAAAAAAATTTTTTTGAGACAGGGTCTCACTTTGTTGCCCTCGGTAGAGTGCTGTGGTGTCACAGCTCACAGCAACCTCAAACTCTTGGGCTCAAGCGATTCTCTTGCCTCAGCCTCCCAAATAGCTGGGACTACAGGCACCGGCCACAGTGCCCAACTATTTTTAGACACAAGGTCTTACTCTGGCTCAGGCTGGTCTCAAACCTATGAGATCAGGCAATCCACCTGCCTCAGCCTCCCAAGTGCTGGTGTTACAGACGTGAGCCACCGCACCCAGCTGAAAAGAAGGAAATTCTGCCATTTCCAGCAACATGGATGAACCTAGAGAACATTATGTTAAATGAAATAAACAGGGCACAGAAAGACAGAGGCTGCATGATCTCACTTACATGTGGAATTTAAAATAGTAGGGCTGGGCACAGTGGTCCACATCTATAATCCTAGCACTTTGGGAGGCTGAGTTGGAAGGATTACTTGAGCCCAGGAGTTTGAGGTTGCAGTGAGCTATATTGATGCCAATGCTTTCTACCGTGGAGGACAGAGTGAGATCTTGTCTCAAAATAAGTAAATACAAATGAAATAGTGGAACTCCCAGGAGCACAAAGTAGAACAGTAGTTGGTAGGGATTTGGGGCATGGAGGAGAAACAGGGAGATGTTGGCTGAAGTGTACAAGGTTTTAGTTATTTAAGACAAATAAACTCTGGAGAACTAATGCACAGTGTGACCGTGGTTAACAACACTGTATTGTGTGCTTAAAATTCGCTAAGAGGGTAGATCTTAATTTCTTGATTGTAATTAGCTTGATTGTGATGATCATTTCACAATGTATATGTAAATCAAACATCAAGTCGTACACTTTTTTATTTGTCTATTATGTCTTGATAAGAAGAAGAAAGAAGGAGGAGGAGGAAAAAGAAGGAAGAATAAGAAGTAGTTATCAGGCTGGGCGCCTGTGGCTCAACGGCCAGCCATGTACACCTGAGCTGGCGGGTTCGAATCCAGCCTGGGCCCGCCAAACAACAATGACGGCTGCAAACATAAAATGGCCAGGCGTTGTGGCAGGCGCCTGTAGTCCCGGCTACTTGGGAGGCAGAGGCAAGAGACTCGCTTAAGCCCAGGAATTGGAGGTTGCTGTGAGCTGTGTATGCCACGGCACTCTATCCAGGGTGACAGCTTGAGGCTCTGTCTCAAAAAAAAAAAAAAGAAGTAGTCATCAACAATGACAAGAGGAAAGCATTAAAAAAAAAAGCCATAGTCTGAGCCAGCCCAGGTATCTCACAGGAGGGATACACGCACACACAGATGGGCATGCACTTGCGTGAATAAATAAATAATCTCTTAAAAAATATATCAAAATTTTAATAAGTTATCCCTGAATGGTAGGAATAGCCTGTTGTTAATTTTTTTGAGTTGAGATATGTGTTGTCAAAATGTGTATATTTTAAATCAAAAGGTGTCTGTTTAAACTAGCCAAGATAATTTAGAATTAATTTAGAATGTTTCTGATGCCAATTTTTGATTGGTATGTTGAACTGGTAAAGTTGGTGGCCAAAGAGTCACTCGAGACACAGAAAAAGTTACCTTGGAGGAGTGATACTAGTAAGACTGCCTTCTGGAAATGGGAACTGTGTCAGGAGATGGCTGCAAAGGCGGATGGGGCATTTTCATTCTAGTCCAGGGAATCATAACGGGTCTCCAGTATGGAACAGTGAGAGAGCTGTGATTATAGTAAGTCTCCAGGTTAGAAACATCAGACCGATATACAAGTTGCACTTACAAACAGAGGCTATTACAGGTAATAGGTAAATGAACCTATTCCAACCTATATACAAATTCAACTTAAGGACAAACCTACAGAACCTGTCTCATTCGTAATCAGGGCACTGTCAGTATAATTTAAACCTAAAACCGGATCCTGGGGTTCCCTGCCCCACCAAATGGAGGAAATGGGAATCAGGGAGAACTAAGGAGTTGGGGGGAGGGTCTATCTTGCCTAGATAATGAGAACACAGGAAAGTGTAAAATAGAGCTGGCCTCCTTTCCTGGAAAGTAACACGTCGACATTTTGCTGTTTCTCATAGATGCTTTCTTATTATTCACGGTGAGCTAATACACTGACATTCTGCTTCCCATGTCTGCTTCCTTATTCGTTCAGCAGCTATTTATGAGGAGCTCACTAAGTGCCAGGTGAAAGACAGAAATCACAGACGGCTCCTCAGTTTGGGGACCCAGCAACTGTGTAGTGATCCATTAATGGAGACAAGAAGACCAGGAGGTAAGTCATGTACGGGCTAGGAGGGTGAGATCAGAGGTCGGGTTTGGAGGTGCTAAATGGAAATGCCTACTAGATGCTGTGTGGCTGTAGGCGCCCATGAACTTGGGAAGAGGGTGGGATGGAAAGAGAAATCCAGGGAATTGGGCCAGTGAACATCGGGCCTCCAAGTCTGCTCTGACTCGCATTCGCTGTCCGTATTCAAATTCTGAATCCTAAACGCTGAGGACCTGACCCTGACCTGACCTGACAGGATCCTTTCAGGAGGGATGTATTTGTCTCCTTGCCGACTTAAATCTCTCTCGGTGAGTTTTAGAATGGTGATAAGTTCACGGAGAAACAGCAGAGGGCGTTGCGAATCTAAACTGCGCCTAAAGCACAACAAAGATTTTGCTTTGCTGGATCGATTTCAACTCACAACGTATTAAAATAATTGAGAAAGAATCTATGCTATATCTTGGCTTCCAACTTGAAACAAATCAGAATCTGTTACCTTGAAATAGCACTAAGTTTATCCTAAAATGTAAGTAAGACAAATAACAAACGTTAAAAAACAAATTGATGATTTGTGTGACTACATGATTTTATAATCTTATAGTAAGCGTTCTTTTTTTTTTTTAATTATAGTTTTTATTGTTGTTGTTGTAGTTTGGCCGGGGTTGGGTTTGAACCCGCCACCCTCGGTATATGGGTATGGCGCCCTACTCACTGAGCCATAGGAGCCGCCCAGTAAGTGCTCTTTAAATTCACAAGGATTAGCAAACTAGGAACTAGTATTTTAGGGATGACATATTTGGTGCCCAGCTATACACAGAGTAAAAGTCTGATCAAGTCTTCTCTTTTAAGAGTTAAGAATAGATAAAATATAGACACTAATTGCAGTAAACATGTTCATTAATGAGTGATAGCAACCCCTCCCTCCTGATGAGATGCGAAATGGCTCTGATGATACAAGCTACTTGTAGGACTTAAATGGCATGAACAGAAGGAAACTAAAGGACAAAATAATAAATAGATGTGCAAATGTATATTTAAAAATATATTTCTTTATTCACTTAGCAGCTTTATGTGGGATTAAATGAGATAGGCTGGTTTATGAAATACTTAACACAGGACCTGGTACACAGAAGGCGCTCAATAAATGCTAGTTCCTTTCTTCCTTTGCCCCATTTATTGAATTTTCTTCTCAATTTACTTTTTATTAAAAATATCGTTTCCCATGTAGATTGGTAACATAAATACCATTCTCTGTTACAGATTTGCTATGTTAGAAATGCAGAAGATAAAAAGGGCCTCCTGGCAGAAAGAAAGTCAATTTACAATTAAGAAATCACTCAGTGGGTTTGTTGTTGTTGCAGTTTGGTTTTGATAATGTGCAATTATAGAAATTTACAAAGATCCTTTTAAGAAGGCAATGTCCTGCTTTCAGAGCCAGTTTACTCAGAGACTGACTGTCGCCCTGCTATTGAATTAGAGCTGTATTTTTGACAAGTATGGCAGCTATATCATCACTTTAATCACCCAATAATCCACTGTGTCTCTTTATGCTAATAAATAAAACATTCTTCGTTAAATATTTCCTAGTAAGCAATAGTAGACCTGTAATCTCCACCCCTATATGTTACAAAGTAAAATGATATAACAGTAATCAGATCAAATCAAATCAAATCATGTCTAGGAGTTTTATAGACAACTAATAGCTGCGATTGCAAAGTGCACATGAGATACCAATTGAAGGGTACTTTTCTCTTTAATATAATGTACTATGCATATTTCACTAACTGTCTCATGATATCAAATGAATTTAACAAGATGATTATGTAGGTCAAATTACTTAGTAAGTTCTTTTAAGAATGGCTTTTAGACCTATTATGACTTTTAATGGTGCAATTTGTTAAATGATTGGAATTTCTCTAGAATCCTGCCTGCAAGTGCCTGTCAGAAACACTTACTCTGCCCTGATAATCTATTTTTAAATCCTATTTCTTGCTTGTGGCAATTGAAACAAAAATGACCACCAAAGAGCAACTTCTTGAAACTCATTCCTCATTTTTAATTATTTAAACAACTTCCTTATTGCCAAATTATAATTTGAATATTCTAATTTCCAACAGCCTTCTGACCAAATTTCTTTCAACTTTATATGAAGATGTCCTGGACTCCCTTTTCCCCCCCTCAAATATTAAATATTACCCTGTTTAATTCATTTCAGGAACTATAGACAGAAAAGCTATTACTCAACTTTTTTAAATGATGGGCTACTTCTTCCATTGCACATTTCTAGCCGGGGCTGGGTTCGAACCCGCGCACCTCTGGTATATGGGGCTGGCACCTACTCCTTTGAGCCACATGCACCGCCCATGCCAATTTTTTTTTTTTTTTTGAGACAGAGCCTCAAGCTGTTGCCCTGGGTAGAGTGCCAAGGTATCACAGCTCAAAGCAACCTCCAACTCCTGGGTTCAAGCGATTCTCCTGCCTCCACCTCCCAAGTAGCTGGGACTACAGGTGCCTGATGGATGGAACCATCATTGTTGTTCAGCAGGTCCGGGCTGAATTTGAACCTGCCAGCTCAGGTGTACTTGGCTGGCTCCGTAGCTGCTTGAGCCACAGGCACCGAGCCTCTAGCAATAAATTTAAAGGGAAAAACGAGTGAACTATGGTTGGAATCGTCTTCTTACTTGTTGCGTTGTTTTGTCTATATCACCTTCTGGTATGGTTATTGTATTTCAGTTTTACTTAGTTTGAGAAAGCTTAGTAGTCAAACTAAATTTTTAAAAATTGACCACAAACAATCATATCGTAATCTCGTGATTTTTCTGCCTTGACAAATTATTGTTTAAATTACCTTTAAAATGCCTTCAGGTAATAATGAATCTTGAAAGTCAACATCCTTTTAAAACTAATCCTACATCTCTGGTTTCTGCCCATCTTCTGTATCCCAAAGGAGTCTTAAAAATCTTAGCCCTCCCTAATAACTCTGGTCAGTAACAGAAGCCTTCACTTCCCAAAGCGTGACATTCTTCTTAACTTGGAGCACAGAACATGCTGGGGCAGGGAAGACTCCAGATGTGGCTGGGTGATGTAGGGTCCATCCCTTCTCCACCCTAACTCACTAGATGTTCCTGGCTGCAATTCCTCTGGGCACCCAGAGCCCATGGTCGCAGCTCAGAAACGAGGCTGACAACTCTTGATCCCTGCTCCGTTGGGTGGTTATAAGCCTTAATGAGATCCTTGTGCATATTCTCATTTCCTCTTCCATGTCTTTAGTGAGTTGCAGTTAGGGGCAGAGTAAAAGTGGAATATCGAAGTCTGCTTATGTGTCTGGGTGAAAGTCACTACAGAAGAGTGTTATTTAATTTTTCTACTTCTTTCAGTTCAATGGATGTAACACTCACAATCCTCTCTAAGCCCATCAACCACAAAAACTTAATTAGATATTATATCTCCTCGGTTTAAAATAGTATTTAATTTTACATAATGTGTTCAGCCAAAATATTAGGATTCCCTAAACAGAAATGTTCCTTGCATTTTTCTCCCCCTCGGGCTTTTCCTTCAATTTTTTTGCAGCTTTTAAAAAAAATTATTCTCCTTAAAGTATGATTTCGGCAGTTTCCCTCTGTGAAACATCTCCAAGTCCCCCGCTACCACTACTTAATTGAAGATGTAATCCCCACTTAGTGACTGCGCTGTCTCCCAGACTCCGAGTGCCGGGACGAGTAAATATCAACATTCCCTTTCAATGTGCGCTGCTTCTTATTCCTTCCCCCTCACAAATTGTCTTCCTGCTCCTCCGAGTGTCATCTAAAGTGAGATTATATTAACTGTGCCTTGGATGGGGCTCGGAGAGCTGGAGTTGAAATTAATGGGCAAATATCCTTTTCACTTACAGAGTAAATGAACACTCGATCTTTGAGCCATACCCAGGTGTGACCGCAAGGCGCAGGGGGGATAAACCCAGTGAAGACCACCACGCTTCGGGCCAAACTCAAGCCCTTCATTACTCGATGGGCAAAAAATAAAATTACAGTAAATGGAAAAGTAAATACAGAATCCTCAGAACCCAGCGGCTTGGGCAGTGTAACATTAGACCCCGGGTTAACCCTCTTCGAAGATTTCTCCAAAATACTTCAAAGCTCTTTTTCAAGCCTAGCTTAAATATTCGTCAGTTTCCCTTTTTGCTCCATCTCTGGGGTAAACCTCGAGGCTGACGCAAGAGGACACCCCATAACCTGCAAAGCCCCGCACGGCAGTACCGCCAGATTCAGGGGCGGGCGGACACTTTGGATAAGGACAGAGCTGTTGGTTTTCCTTCCGGTGAGAGACCTTAATGGCTCCCCCAAGAAGCCTTTGTTCCCCAAGTTACAGCAGAGGGCAGTCGAGACTGCGGCCCGCGGAGCCCTGGTCGCAGACGTCCGGCGCGCGGAGGTCAGGAACGTGTCGATTTCCTTTGAAGGGAGGTTCCGCCCACCCCCGAATCGTTGTGTTCGTGTGGGGGCCCTGCTGGGGGGACACCGTCCTGTCCCCACCCGTGCGAGCCATCGCAAACGCGCATGTCCACATTAGCACTGACACGTTTGTGCGCGTAGACGCGCATACATCATTTTTTTAATCAAAACGAGAAGGAAAAATTATTGCATAACAATCTCAGTCCTCGTGAGGGACCTGTCATAGCGATCCTACGGGGCTTCGTGAACATCTGTTCGGCATCAGTCCCCCACGAAGAAATTATTCATATGCTCATTTGAAAGACAGGTAAAGGGACGGTCAGACCGGGAAGAAACTCCGCGGATGACAAAACCAAGTCTCCACTCGCGAAATGGCAGCGCCGGGGAGCGCGGCCAGAGGGAACTTTCGGGGTCAGGCGAGCGTTCACCTGTTGTTCCAAACAGTTACCACGGAGGCCCCAAATCGCGGCTGAAATGCCGCTTCTTTCCGAGGCACCGGGGAAGCTTCCAGGCCATTCACCGGCTGGTTGGCAGCTCCAGTTGACTCAGAAAGCATCTGCTACAGAGGAAGAAGCACCAAGCGAGTCGCATCTCTTCCTGCCCCATGAGGGTGTGGGTGGGACAAAGACCCAGTTGTGTCCCAAGCATGGAAGTTGTATTCTCAGAGAGGGACTATCCCCAGAGCTCTTAAGGGGGCAGTCTCTGCTGGGCTCCCTCTTTATAGAATGTTCTAGAAAACACTCATTTTAGAATAAAGCTCTTTGTTGCTTTCTTTAATTTGTTTCTCCGTTTCATTCCATTGAGAGGTTCCGAGCAACAACATTTGCAAACTCAATTTTATAAGATATACTAGGCTGGGCGCCCGTGGCTCGGTGAGTAGGGCGCCAGCCACATACACCGAGGCTGGTGGGTTTGAACCCGGCCCAGACCAGCTAAAACAATGACAACTGCAACAACAACAACAACAAAAATAGCCAGGTGTTGTGGCAGGTGCCTGTAGTCCCAGCTACTTGGGAGGGTGAGGCAAGAGAATCACTTAGGCCCAAGAGTTGGAGATTGCTGTTAGCTGTGAGGCCACAGCACTCTACCCAGGGTGATAGCTTGAGACTCTGCTTCCAAAAAAAAAAAGAAAACAAATACTGTATGTACACACACACATTTCTCTGTAAGGCTGCTCAGTTTCTTTCACGAGCACCATTCTGACAAATGGTGAAAGTTCGTCTCAGTCCAGTTTCCCACTTCTCTAGATTGATCTCCATTCTGAGGGTGGGGGCTACAGGGCATCAAGGCAAACGAGACACTTGTCCTCAGCCACTGTCCATGCATGCAGGCATCTGAGGTGATGGTCATCACCCCACCTGGGTCCTGGGTCCTGAGTCCAGGAAGGACGCTGCCACCTGGTCCTCATTCTCAACCAGAATCCCCTCACCACCCCCCACCCACATGTGCTCCCCGAGCTCTTCCAGACTTCCTCCTCCTCTCCTTGGGCATATGGGAGTCATTCTGCACAGTCCCTGTGCCCTCTGGGGTGCAGGAGGCTCTGGGAGGTGGTCTCAGGCCCATCTGTTAACCATACAGCCATTCTGCCACAGGCCTGGTGCTTTCCTTGTGCCCGGAGTGGGAAGCAGAGTACAGGCCCCCTCTGGGACAGATTTCTCCCAGCAGCCTGTGTTTTCTGCTGTTCTCTCTCTCCCAGCTTCCTTCTGCGCCCTTCCCCTCCAGTCTGAGAAGCTTCAGCCACCTTCGCTCTATCTGACTGCATACCCCTCTCCCAGATCTGCTGCTCAGGCCCAAAGTCCCTCAGGGTTTGGGCTTGAAACTCAAAGGATTTTTGTCATCCTTCTACTGTGACATCCCTGCCCTGAGGCAAATATGCCACCTGGTCTTGTTGAGTAACGAGGGTGGGGATGGCAGGAGGGCAGGGGTACCAGAAAATGTAGGGAGAGAAAAAACCTATTAGTTGAAAATCCAAAATATTATTTTAGTTCATATAGAATAAAATAAACCGTACCTTAAAATATAAATAGAGAAGGTAAACGAACATGATGTAGAAGTGAAAAATTAAATCCCGAAGAAAGAAAAAAGCATTTATCGCGCAGCTCACGTGGCTCACATGTAACTGAGCTTTGAGTTTGTCTCTGAGCTTCCTAGCAGCCAAGGAGCAGTGGAGGGGGGTATCATCACTTCATGTTTTCGTTTTCAAAACAGAGAAAATATACAAATTTATCAAGAGATGTAAAGAGGTTTTCTTTTGTTCTAAATTTCAAAAGCCCTGGACAGATAGCCCCAGGACAAAATTGAGAACTTAATGGCACCACAACCCAGAAATGAGCTCAAATGGCCACTCCAGACCAGAAGCTTAATGTCAGAGCCGAAGGGCTGCTTGGCTGGCTTGGCATCTTTTAACCTGCTTTCTGGTTTGGGTTTTTTGTTTTACATTTTTATTTTCTTATATTTATTTTTTAATTTTTTGGAGATGGAGTCTTGTTCTGTTCCCCAGGATGGAGGGCAGTGGTATGATCATAGCTCTCTACAACCTCAAACTCCTGGGCTCAAAGGATCCTCCCACCTCAGCCTTCCAAATAGCTGCAAATCAGGGCCAAACCACTACACCTGGATAAGTTTTCTATTTTTGAGAGTTTTTCCCAGGCTGGTCTTGAACTCCCGTTCTCAAGCAAACCTCCCAAAGTGATAGGATTACAGGTATGAGCCACAAGGCCTGGTCTTTTTTATATTTTCAAGTATTAAATATTTGGAATTAATTTTTTAAATGCACACAGGAAAAAGAAAAGAAAATGCAAACACCCAAAAGGGGAGTAAGTGGGGAATGCTCTGTTGCCCTCCATTGCTGTCTCCTACTCCCCAGCATCTCTCCTTTGGTACCAGCTCATCTGTCTTCCAAAGTTGATCTGTCCATCCTTTATGGATATTTATCCTTTCCCATATTTTGTGTGCAAAGGTAAGTTACTATGTACACCATTCTAAAACTTGATTTTTCACTTTGCAATACTTCTGGAGACAGTTAAATATTAGCCCATTTTTTAAAGGTTGCATAATATTCCATGATATAGGTATTCCATATGTTATTGAATCAGTTCACTATTATGCTTCATTTAGGTCATTTTCAATCAATTGCTTTTTAAAATTGTGCTGCAATAAATTACTTTATATATACTTCTTTAAACATAGAAGTATATCTGTTGGATAAAATCCTATTAGTAGTAATCATTCAACTAAAGGGAATGGGGTATTTTTGTTTTGTTTTGGTTTGGTTTGGTTTTTTGAGACAGAGTCTCAAGCTGTTGCCCTGGGTAGAGTGCCGTGATGTCACAGCTCACAGCAACCTCAAACTCTTGGGCTTAAGCAATTCTCTTGCCTCAGCCTCCCAAGTAACTGGGACTACAGGTGTCCACCACAATGCCAGACTATTTTTTTTTTACTTTGTTGTTTTTGTTGCAGTTGTCATTGTTGCTTTAGCTGGCCCAGGCTCAGTTTGAACCCGCCAGTCTCCATGTATGCGGCTGGCGCCCTACCCACTGAGTTACAGGTGCCGCCGGAATGGGTGTTTTTAATTAGAAAAGATATGGTCAAATTGTTCTAGAAAAAAGCCATACAGTTAACATTCCCACCAACAGTGGTATGAGAATGCCTGCTTTCCCCACTCTTGTCAACAGAGTATAACATCATTATTTTTTTATCTTGGGCGGCGCCTGTGGCTCAGTGGGTAGGGCGCCGGCCCCGTATACCGAGGGTGATGGGTTCAAACCTGCCTCACCAGCTAAAACAGCAGTGGCAACTGCAACAAAAATCGCCGGGGGTTGTGGCGAGTGCCTGGAGTCCCAGGTACTCAGGAGGCTGAGGCAAGAGAATTTGCCCTAGCCCAAGAGATGGAGGTTGCTGTGAACTGTGACGCCACAGCACTCTACCAAAGGGCAACAAAGTGAGACTCTGTCTCTAAAAAAAAAACAAAAAATTTTTTTTAATCTTAGGTTCGGTGTAGTGGCTCACGTATGTAATCCCAGCATTTTGGGAGGTCAAGGCAGGAGGATGGCTTGAAGCCAGGAGTTCAAGACCAGCCTGGGCAACGTTGTGAGACTCCATTTCTACAAAAATTTCAACTTGTTTTAAAATCTTGCAACTGGATAATATTCTCTTTCTCAAATGTTGACACTGTCATATTTACAGAGGAGGAAAATTGGTTGGGGAAAATGCTCAAAAGTGAAAGCCATATGATTTATGCAGGTAGGATCAGCTGTATAAGTTAAAGGGCCGCTGCAAAGAGAAAATATGGAGCCCCTCGTTCAAAATTGCTTAAGCATTTCAAGACATTAATGGGGAGCGTTAAACCAAGTGCAGGACTCTCCTGAGTGTAGGGCCCGGTAGATTGCATGAAGCTGGCCCTGCATTCAAGGTAGAACAGAACAATAGAATATCAAGTAATCATTAAAAATGACAAGCCTGAGATTTCCATTGGGACAGGAAAACATAGATGAGAAAGGAAATACAGAATGATTCTTGCACACAGCCTGTAGCCTCACAAACGCAGACATGCTGGAGTCAACAGAGATCAGACATATGTTGTTTTGGCATCTCAGTCCATAGAGCTTTTATACACAAGTATGATTAGTTAAACCACATGAACTTGCTGTGGTTATAGGTGGTGGTCTTATATGATTCTATATAGCTAACTCCATTTCATTCTCCTTGGGTTTCCCCCAAAGCAGACTCTGAGACAAGGATTTAGGTGCAAGCAGTTTATTTGGTAGAGATCTCTAGAGGCAATGACAAGAGAGTGGAGAGGTACAACAGGGAAGGGAACAGAGCCAATAAAGGTGTGCCTTCAGCTGGGTGCAGTGGCTCACTGCTGTAATCTCAGCACCCGGGGAGGCCAAGATGGATTGCTTAAGCTCAGGAGTTCGAGACCAGCCTGAGTAAGAAGGAAATTCTGTCTCTACTAAAAACTGAAAAACTAGCAGGCATTGTGGCGGGCTAGTAGTCCTGGGCTCGGGAGGCTGAGGCAGCCCAAGAGCTGAGGTTGCTATGAGCTGTAAAGCCATGGCACTCTACCCAGGGCTACAGAGTGAAAGTGTCTCAAAAAAAAGTGTCCTTTCAAGCCAGCTCCCATGTGGGCAACTGGAGTTCAGTGGCATAGTGGACCTTGGGAGAAGCAAAAACATGCCTCTCAACCCAGGGCCCAGTAGCTGGGGTACTGATCCCCCGGCTTCCAGCCTCTGGCCAATAGAAAGCAATATGCAGTAACTCGCGGGCCCTCCCTGCACACCCTGCTTGGGGGGCGACGGAGCAAGAGCTTCCAAGCACAGAGGAGAAGCTCAGGCTGAGAGGGACAGCTGTGGACCTCAGAAGTAATGTGCCATGTCGCAGTTACACACGTCCCTGCTAAACCCACGCCCAGTCCCCGCAGGACTCACCTCCCTGAGTCCACACAGCAGTCGCTAAGAGGGCTCAGTTAGCACAGATGCTAAGGAGCTCGCACGAGCAGCACCGCTTCACCCTGACACAGGGACAGCGCCACGGCACCATGGGTCTTAAGACTGAATGTCCTCTGGTGTGGTTCGCTCATGTAGCTGAGTTTCACAGTCTACACAGTTGACACTGCCCTGGAAAGGAGGGCTCTCAGAACCTGCGCCCTGTGGGGCTGCAGGCTTGGACGCCCACGTGTCAGGGGGGAGCTGGTAGTCAGGAGAGACGGGCAGGGTGAGGACTCCTGGAGTCCTTGCCAGATTATGTTGCAAGTAGGCCATGCAACTGTGGAGGCGCCACTACCAGGACTGCCCCTTTGTTACAGGTTTTCTATTGAGATAAGACACTAGTAGTCTCCTGCTAACTCAAAGCACCCATTTCTGAAAGGGTTGGCGCACCACCCTCTCGAGTGATCTGCCCAGGATAACAGCCTCTCCACCCCCTCCACCCTCTGCCTGCAGGCCCACTGGGGGAAGTATCCTCAGACCAGCTCCTGCAATTCTCCTAAAGCCTATGTTTTTGGTGGGGACAAGAAATCCCTTGTCTTTTTCCTTGAAGAAAATATTGGATACTGAAATTAGATCTAATCCTCCATCTTCTACGGAGGCAGACAATGAAGACAGCCAACCACAGACCACCTACACTTGTGAGCCAAAAGAAAGTTTGAAGTTATTATTTAGGAAACAGCTAGAAAAATCCTAATATGGTTTTCTTTTAGCATCACTGA
>CAUYRH010144721.1:0-11869 GCA_963574655.1 Perodicticus potto
AAATACATGTATTAAAAAAAAAAAAAGGTAAAGCAGAGGAAAATTGAGAAAATAAAAAAAAACAATGTAAGCTTCTGTTTGATTTGCATAAAGTGGATATTTGTTGTTTCTCTGTAACTCAGAGCGGGGAGGGTGGAGATCAAAACCCAGCAACGCATAAGAACATAGAAAAGTAATAATACATGGGGTGGGGGCGCCACAGGGGTTTGCATCCATCCCTCCCACCCAGGGAGGGAACAATGAGACAAACAGATACCTAATGGTAGTAGGGTCCCGGACCAAAGTAAAAGCTCAAGGGCCACAACCCCTGCCGCATTCCTGCTGGGCAGGAGATTCTCTCTCCCCACCCAGGCGACCGACCGAGCCCCACGCTCTCTACAGACCAGCTCTGGTGGTTTCTCAGTGCACCGGAACGTCCGCAATGGTTGCCAGGGTTCACCTGATACATGACAAGTTCAGTGACTATCACTTCATTTGAGCACTGAACACAATTTCCTGCACAATGGGACACCTGCTTTAAATTAAAGACTCCTACACGCTTGCTGAAAGTCCCACAGGGAGTCCAAGTTCATACACAAGGGGTCTATCTCCTTTTGCGCTTCAAAGCAGATTGAACCCAAGTGCCTAGAGAGGGGGCTGTCCTCACTGTTCGTTCTGCATTTTAAGGAATGTAAGGAGAGAAATAATATTCAGGAGGGTGAAAAATGTTAAAAGTTATGTTTTGTCCCCAAATACTTGGAGGATGAATCTACTCCATTTCTGATGCCAGGAACAGTCATTTAATGAAGATTCAATACATGCTTTAGAGACAAAAGGTCCTGCAGACAAAAGGTCCCCCCCCAGCTGGGGGCTAGGTCCTGGTCCTAGCCCCCAGCTGGCAAATCTGGGGAACTTTGGACATTATTCCACATGAACCCCCATATTTTTTAAACACTCAAGCCAGGAAAATAACAGTCACACCCTCAGGTTATTGGGAGAAGGCTGAGGCGCTCCCAGACCGGTTGGCATCACCACCCATTTCACCTCTCTAAACTTCATTTCCCTCCCAGGGCCAACAGCCCCGCTCAAAGACACAGGAACAGATGAAAAATCGCTCTGCCTTTCAAGGAGCTCACATGAGCCCCGAGGGTAGTGATCCACAATCTTTCTTCCCAAAGAGACACCAATTGACCTGCGGAGACAGACATATAAATAAGTTACCCAAACACCGGAGCAGATGAAAGAAATCTCCTGCAGGAGCACTCACAGCTCCACGGGCCATATAATCTGGACAGAAAATGCCCAACCCTAACCCCAGTGAGCAGCCAAGGAAAGACAGAGAAATAAACAGCTCTAATTACAGAACAGAAGCCATCAGACATCTGTTAGGACCGGGGCCTTTCTGGTGGATAAATGCCTGTGTCATCATTCAATCATCTCCTTGTATTCAGCTCAAGAGAACTAGAGATGAAATGACAACATTGACCTGCCACCCTTCATTTCTACACAGCAGAGTAAAAATAAGTTTCGTAATTAAACAAAAACCTGGCTTGACAAGATACAGTGCATGCCAACTGAAATACAAAACAAAACGAAAACAAAAACAACAACAAAAAACTACTGTGAGATTCCCCTTCCATAAGGTCCTCAGAGTTGTCACATGCACAGAGGTGGGAAGTAGAGGGTGGCTGACAGAGACTGCGGAGTGAGAGTTTGATGGTGACAGCTTCAGTCCGGTAAGCTGAAAAAGTCATGCAGACGGATGGTGGTTCCACAGCAATGCAGATGCACTTAGCCCCACAGAACCACACACGTAGAAGTGATCAAAATGGCAATCTTTTAATGCTATATACACTTGTCCTCACCAATAAAAAAAAGATGCCCAGTATGTTTACACTGTGCTCCTGGGCATGAAACACATATGTGTGCATGGGCATACATACACTCCCACACACTCACACGGTCACGGGGTCAGAGGGTTTTCAGGATAGAAGAGCACACCGCTAACAATGGGAGACTTTTTTCTCACAACATAAAGCAAATTCATATTTTATGTGCATTATCTCCTTCTTGAGAACCTGTAGTTTTTGCATAAACATGTCTTATCCTTCAAAAATGTCAATTCTGTGGTGAAATTCATAGAGACAAAAAATGGAATGGTTGCCAGGGGCTGAGGGAGGGGAAAATGGGAAGGCATTTAATGAGTATGGAGTTTTAGTTTGCAAGATAAAAAAGTGGTGAAGATCTGTGGCACAACAAGGTGAATATACTTACCACTACTGAACTACATGCTTAAACATGGCTCTGATGGTGAATTTTGTGTTACATGCACTCTTTACTACAATTAAAAATAAAAAAGACTATTTTTCTAATAAAAGACAGTAGAAAGAATAAAATAAGCTGTTTATTACAAAGAAACAACACTCATGAAACACTGAGTTTCTCCAACATGCTTCAGTGACATTTCTTCAAATTATGTTTCCATAGACTACTACAATAATCAAAACTCTGAACGAGGTTGCTTGGGAGTCTGATGTTTTTCTTGGTGAGGAGAAGTTTTAGAACTGCTGATTACATGATATCTCAGGAAGACATAAACCAATCTAATCCACTGTGGTCATTGCACCTATTTTAAATAACTTATTCTGCACTGAGGTACTTCCTCATGTCACCGTCCTTGCTGGGATCACTACACCCAAGTCACGTCTGATATTCCTCTGCTTATACTTCTATGTCCCCCACACACACCACAAAATATTGATCAGATCTCATACCATGCAGTTGAGTTATTGATGGTCCAGATTCCCTAGTGAAAAGCATCAGAATATGTCACCCCAAAATATGTCACTTTGGCATAAGGATCATTTTGAGTTGAAGGCAACTGAGAAGCAGCAGGTGCATGAAGGACTCCCCACTCTCTGCCTTTCTGCCTAAAAGCAGGACGTACCTACCCCTTTTGTAAAGGTGACATAAATTTCCATGTGTAAATAGTTCTCCTCTCCCATACCAGAAAATACAGAACTGACTAAACAACAGTTATCTCCCATACATTTCCTAATTACCATCCCATAATTTATTGTCTTTAGAAACCCAAACCACCCTTTTCTTTTGTCTGGTCACTTCTTTGCCATTTATTGCCCTTTGTTAAAATAGTATATAAGCTTCCAAGTCTAACCACTCCTTTACATTTTCATTTCTTTTCTATGACGCTTCTATGCATGTATAAATATTATCATCAAGTAAAATTAATATGACTTTCCTCCCATTAATATGTCTATTGTAAGTTTAATTTATAGACCCTAATAACAGAACCCAAGAGAATAGAGGTAATTATTTTTGCTCCCCTGCATGAATCTAGTCACCTAGCCATTATACATAAGGCAAAAAAAAATAGTAAAATGTGAAGATGAATGTCTATTTATTTGGATCCGAGAGCATGTAGCTAAATCTATTGTTAAACAGTAAAGAAACTCAGGAAATTTCACCCTGAAATATGGCTCATTGGCATAAAAAGTATTTTTGATTGAAGGCCATTGAAACCCAAAACAGACTAGAAGGGGTTTTCCCTCTGTCTGCATGAACCAGACGGGGTTGAAAAGAAAATCAAAGAGCACAACATTCCCCCTTTCCTGCCCTCTCAATATACTGCAGGGATGAAGGTCAAGAGTGTCCGCTGACCCGGCCCAAATCATTTAAACCATAAATACCTGTCTCTCAGGGTAATCTATAAGTCACTCTATTGCCCCCATCCATTTGTCCTTCCTAGAAACCATTTTTTGGACCTACATTTCCCAATTTCCGCCCCCCCCAAAAGGCATCTATAAAAATATCTGAACTCCATTGGAAAACTGGATTATCCCTATGTGATTCCTCCCTGTGTGCAGTAAATAAATCCTTTCTCTTATTATTCTGCCTTCATTGTGAGTCAATCTTTCAGCAAACTTCCAGGGCAAAGGGCAAGTTTCCCCTCGCCCCTGTAAGAGATTGCTCAGCCTGTCCAAGACCTGAGTCCCCTGTCATCCTCTCTTCTTCATGGCAACACAACCAAAAGAAGGGGAAAACTTCAAGCCAATTCTCCCTTTTCTTCCTCAGCTAATACCCAGTCTGATTCCCATCTTCCAGGCTTTCTTAAGACTTCTTTCAAAGTCAGCAGTGACTCTGGAGTGTATTCTCCTGTCCCCACATGTTATGAGCCATAGGACTTTGAGAAGGCCACTCTGTGTCATCTCTCACACAACAGTCAGGAAAGTTAACAATTTCCATTCCCGTCTCTGAAGGACGCTTTAAAAGCAAATGGTATTAATTTATGGGGAAAGACTCTGCAAACTGTAAATCCTAACCAAATGCAAGATATTTAGATCATGAGTTAAGATCAAGCCAAAGTTACTATCAACACATTTGGGGAGTAATCCAGAGGTACTAAAAATGTCAAATTGCCAGTAATGTAAAATAAGGAAATGAAAGGATTCCATTGATGAGAAGGGACTTCTGAGAGCACAGAACTTAAGATTTCTGATCAGATGACTAAATTTATGTCAAACTGGCTCCCTGCACCCCACCCCACTGGGCTACACACATAAATTTAACCCTAACAAATGAAATGAACCCAGCAGGATGAGTTTCCGAGATTCAAGAATCTTGGAAGAATCAAAATAACCAGAAGACATTGAGAGGGAGCGTCCACACACCGTCGCGCTAGCAGGTGGCAGGGACTCATTAACCGATCTTAGCACTAAAGTCACATAAAAGTCCGGGAAAGCTGCGCAGAAAAAAATAAACAGGATCTGGCCTTTTGAGGAACAGGCGAATGTCATAGCAAAAGATAAAATATATATATAGGAATAGAACAACAGGTAAAGTAAAAATGTTAACAAAAACCACAGAGAGAGCCAGCAGAGTGTGTGAGCCAGGGGCTATTCTAGACTCACGGTTCACATTAATCCTTTCAGTCTCACAAACAAACATCATGCAGTCACTATTGTTATCATGTCCACTCCGTTCTCAGATAAAGAACCGAGCCACAGAATGGGAACACAGAGGCACTTGCCGAGCTCACACCTCCCGTAAGTAGAGCGGCCATCGTTCGTTGATTAATTTCTGAACTACTTACTCATCGTGGGCTTGGCCCTTCTCTGCGACCATTGCTGTGCATCTCTGGAAATGGCACAGGCAAAAGCAAAGAGGTGTGGAAGAATGGGCATGCTGAAGGGTCTGGGGACGTCCTCTAAAGAGGACGAAAAATGAACACAGAAAAATACATGGAAAGAGAAGAAAGCTAAAACGCAGAGCAGACTTGCCCAGAAAGTCAGGTGGGCACTCAACACGAAGGACACTGAAGGGCGCCCCAAGGAGCAGATCTGACCCTGTAGCTCACGGCTATCCTGCCCAGCTAGAATCCCCGGGAAATTCAGATGCCAGGCCCCAACCCAGGCACGCCTGAGAACTCTGAGGGCAGGGCCAGGGACTCTGCATTTGAGCAAGCTCCCTGGCAGCTTCTTAAGCATGCGATAGTTTGAAAAGCACAGCCTCCAAGACCTTGTCTGCCAAAAAAGCCAAAAGTAGGGGGGGGAAATAGGAGCTATGAGGCAGGTACATTGAAAGGACAGTGGACATACAAGGGACCTCAGAGATGAGGAAAAAGGGTCCGAGATTAAGCCGCAGGGCTTGGTGGACAGCTGGATATAAAGGTAAAGGAGACGGAGGTACGAAGGGGGCTTCTGATGTGCTCAGCTTCAGTGACTGAGAAAATATTCATGTCTGTAAGTAACGCTGAGAATCCAGAGACAGAGGCAGGTTTGAGGAGGGCTAATGAGCAGCTCAGCATAGGCCATGGCCCTGGGACACTTGTCACACCCTCAGCGCTGGCACCCAAAGCCCAAGTTCTACCTCTCCCCTCCCGTCCCTCAGACAGCAGAATGGGTGACTTGCTATTGGGACACAGTAAGGTCACGGTTCAGATGGGATCAGACAGCAGAATGGGTGAGTTCCCATCGGGACACAGTAAGGTCAGGGTTCAGATGGGATCAGACAGCAGAATGGGTGAGTTCCTCTCGGGACGCAGTAAGTTCACAGTTCAGATGGGACCAGACAGCAGAATGGGTGAGTTCCTCTCGGGACGCAGTAAGTTCACAGTTCAGATGGGACCAGACAGCAGAATGGGTGAGTTCCTATCAGGACACAGTAAGTTCACGGTTCAGATGGGATCAGACAGCAGAATGGGTGAGTTCCTCTCAGGACACAGTAAGTTCACGGTTCAGATGGGATCAGACAGCAGAATGGGTGATTTCCTCTCAGGACACAGAAAGGTCACAGTTCAGATGGGATCAGACAGCAGAATGGGTGAGTTCCTCTCGGGACACAGTAAGGTCAGGGTTCAGATGGGATCAGACAGCAGAATGGGTGAGCTCCTATAGGGACACAGTAAGTTCACAGTTCAGATGGGACCAGACAGCAGAATGGGTGAGTTCCCATTGGGACACAGTAAGGTCAGGGTTCAGCTGGGATCAGACAGCAGAATGGGTGAGTTCTTCTCGGGACACAGTAAGGTCACGGTTCAGATGGGATCAGACAGCAGAATGGGTGAGTTCCCATCAGGACATAGTAGTTCGTGGTTCAGATGGGATCAGACAGCAGAATGGGTGAGTTCCCATCGGGACACAGTAAGGTCACGGTTCAGATGGGATCAGACAGCAGAATGGGTGAGTTCCTCTCAGGACACAGTAAGTTCATGGTTCAGATGGGATCAGACAGCAGAATGGGTGAGTTCCCATTGGGACACAGAAAGGTCACGGTTCCGATGGGATCAGCAAGCAGAATGGGTGAGTTCCTATCGGGACACAGTAAGGTCAGGGTTCAGATGGGATCAGACATCAGAATGGGTCAGTTCCCATCGGGACACAGTAAGTTCACGGTTCAGATGGGATCAGACAGCAGAATGGGTGAGTTCCTCTCGGGACACAGTAAGTTCACGGTTCAGATGAACCAGTTCAGTCGGGAATGGCCAGTGAATCAGGACAGCAGCACTGCCACGGTTTCTGTGTTTTACACGGAGGGATGTTGGGAAGAGCAAGGCCAAACAAGAAAGATCCCTGGCCAAAAACCAGAGTTCCCATTCCTCATGCCCGAGGGCAGCGCTGCTGTCCTACTTCCTTCCTTAGATTATAGGGATTGGGAATTCTATTCTTTAAAGGATCATAAGGCTTGTTTTACTCTGCTAGGATGCGTGGCTGACAGCACCCTGCAAGTCGGAAGACAACGCAGGCAAACTGGGGCTGCCTTTGTCCTGACCAAGACACAACCTCCTAGTGACAGCTCATGCGTCCGCACCGAGGGTCTCAGCACCGTGCCACACAAAGGCACGGGAGGTCATCCTCCTGGCCCACCTTACCTTTTCCTCCCAAATGCTCTGCGGGGACAGAGCAGAAAATGAGTGAGAAGTAACACAGGACAATGTGTTATGTACTCACCCTTCCATCAGAGCTCACATCGGCTCCGATACCAAGTGCAAAACTAAAATCCTAAAGACATTCACTGCCCCTCTGCCTCCAAATGACAAAGAAATGCCAGGGGAGACACGCACACAGGATGCCCAGACTGCGGCAGAGGACAGAGCCAGAGCTGGGCAGCACTCGGAAACCTCAAAGGCACATTCGCCTTGGGGCTTGGAACTGCTGTGTGCCTTGAACAGCCCAAGCCACTCAGCTTCCTGCGGTTCCGGGGACCCTCCGATGCTGGTTCGATTTACAGTTGATTAGGCTGCATAGTTCAGCTGCCTTTTCAAAAGATTCTAGGAAGGGATTATTTCTGCACCCAAAGAGCCCCGGAGAATAGAGAAGGCCGCTCTCGGGCCGTAATGTGAATTCCCCAGCCTCGGACACTGTGCTCAGCCAAGCAGATAAAGCCAAGTTAAAGGAGCATTTAGTCCTTCAGAATGCCCGCCTTAATAAGTATCTTTTTGTGGAAGGATTTAGGAGGAGGGGAGGGTTATCCTCAGTGCAGCCATTATTTCCTCGTACAAAAAAGGAAAAATGTGCATACAGTTGGATGTAAAAAGCCAAACCTTGCACGCCTCCCCCCCTGCTCCCCCAAGGAAAAGTTTCTGCACACATGGTCCCCAGCGCGAAAGCATGAATCTTCACAGCTTAACGGTCCTGAGGCCGCTGTGAACTTTCTCTTGGGAAATGCAGCCCATTCATCGTCCACTGACCAAGTTCAAGCATTCAGCAGTGAGAAGCCCAGACACACAGCCCTGGAAGCCCCACCTTCCTCTGCAAGCGGAACCAGGAAGGCAAGGAACGTCTCAGCAGACCGTCTTTTGCTCCTGACAATGCTCACGGAGAGGCACGTGAGAAAAGTCTAACCGAGGCTGGACTGGGGCACCTGCGTGCCACCCAGCTCTGAGAGGGATCTTTGCTTGCACAGGCCAGCGCTCCACCGGGCCCAGTGGCTCTGACAGTTCTTGTAAACAGTGCTCCTGGGTAGACTCTGACACTGAATTAGACACTTGCAGGGGATAAAAACCTGTCAATCTCACGTGAGCTCATTTTCCTAACTACCAGCACATTTCTCCTATTTAAACCCAACATTTTCCCCAAACTGCCTTCACACGTAAATACGCACGCTGACTCAGAAGGAGCTATGGCAGTAATGAAAACAGAATTGCTGTCCCCATTGGAGTGCTATTTCTACTGTAGTTGCAGAAATTGAGAACAGCTGGTGGACTTCTAGCTCTCCCATAACCTACGGCAGTCTGAGAAAGCGAGCATCCTTCATAGAAATTGGCATGAACATTTACTACCAATAATAACAGAGAGATAAAGAGACAAAAGAAGGAAGAAAAGAGAGGAAGGGAAAAAGAGAGAAAGAGAAAAAGAAAAGAAAAAAGAGAGAAAAGAAAAGCAAAAAGGAAAGAAGAAAAGAAAGAGAAAAAAGGAAGCTTTGCAAAGTGCACACTTTAAGTCATTTTTCCCCACACACAAATGGAAAATGAACTTACCCACATTGGTCGCTCCGCTCTGAAAAGAGCCATTTGAGACAAGTCCTTTCTTTATTGTGTAGTTTTAAAGACTATTCTTTGACCTCTGCTATTTACCATTTGAGGTCTGTGAAGACAGGGCCAAACCCCTTTGGCTCCAAGGGCTGCGTGAAACAAAAGCCTGTCACCTTTGCTCCCCGTACCTCATTTCCCCATCAGAACACGTTCCTCCTGCACTCCCTGTTTTCCTAATTTAAGTTGCATTCTCTTATTTTCCTTGACTGCTTACAGCCATTCCCTAATACAGAAGGCTGCCTGCGCTGTGTCCCAGAGAAGTTACGACGCCATGGTCGTCATTTTCCAGCTACAAGACCTTCCGCACGAATGTAGATATTTCGTCACTTCATCATGTTTGACCATGAAATTCTGGATAAAATGGTACCAGGAACTAAGAACTCATTGGGCAAGATTCAGCCTCCATCTGACATCTACTACTCACTTGTTATTTTACGAATTCGTACATTTCTCTGTGGCCTTTCTCACTCTTAAAAGAATTCGAGACAGCTTGCAAAGCTCCCATGACACGGCCAGAAAATGAATCTTAAGTAGGTGAGAAAAATGTTATAAAAGGAAATAAAAAATGGAAAAAAATAAATGCATGGAATCAGGGGTAAAGTAAGTTTCCCAAACATATGTCACCAATTTCAGTACGGGTGTTAACGCGAGGCTATCGTGTGCACCCTTTAGCTTTCTAACAGCCAATTCCAGGAGGGGGACAGTTACAAAGTCCACGATACCCAGAGGCTACAAAACATCCACCCATTTCTCAGGCAGGCACCATGAATACCGAGTATGTGATCAGAAGGAACATCCCTTCATGTTGCCCCCCCCCCAGATGTCCAGAAACAACAGACCCATGTCATCGAGGACTTCCTCAGAGTCGCTCCTATGATTGGGTTTGTAAGAAACGGCAAAGCTGCATAGTTTACTTTTGTAATCAAGGCATAGATTTTAGAGCATCTGGGAACAATGCATTCATCAAGCAGGCATAGGTATTGCTTCTCAGCAGTGGCCTTTGGTGCCACAAGGATACACGAGTTGACATTATACCCCTAGCAAGTGGCAGGTGTGTGGTGGCTTTGCTGATTTGTCCTTGTTACTTCGTAGCCAGCAGGACTTTTGTTAGCTCTGACATTCACGGTGAAATTAACAGTCCTACCCAGGTCATGCGTCGAAATAAAAAGGCATAAATATGTGTCAGACACAGTGAAGGAAGTTTCTGACAAAAATCCTCCTCAGAAAAATTGATTTTTCTCTATCGACTCAGAAGAAAACAGAAGGTATATTCACAGCTACAATGACTTTAGGCAGAAACAAAAGAACCCCCAGCTTATCCATTAAACACACACACACAGCACCCTCAAGCGCACAGTATCCCAAGAACACCGTGCTTTGTGCAATGACTCTTACAAGGAAGTTCTGCTACCTGAACTCATGCAGAATAAACATACCAAAAAGTCATTATTTATCAGGTGACTCCCGCAGTGAATAAATAAAAGGTAAGAATTCTTGAGAAAGGCAAATTATTAGAGTATGTGATAATTACTCTCTATCCCTTCTTTTACGCAAGTTAGATGCCAAGAGTGTACGTGTTCATCCAGCTGGTAAAAACAGAGTTCAAAGTAAAAAGTAGTAGTAGACTACTGTTAAAAGTAGACTTTAACCTCACCCCAAGAATTACTTACAGAGTAAAAACTATGAACACAGAAGAGCAAATGTTGACCTTCCAAATTCAAATGAGAGTTTTCAAGTGAGAGAGTATTTTGACAGTGACTCTCGTGGGAAAGGTCAGGAGACACAGCACAATCTTGTGTCCAATGCCCACACATTCCCAGGTACCAGCTATTGAATCTTTCATGTGATCGAAAAATAAGAATCCCCAAACTGCAATCAGCTCAGCATCGGTGCCTTTTGCCAGTTGCTGGATCACACCCCAACATCTTTAAAAAATTGCTACTTATGCGTTCCCACCAGTAGTGTAGAAGTGTTTTCTCCACATCCACGCCAACATCTCTGGTTTTGGGATTTTGTTATGTGGGATAATCTTATTGGAGTTAGGTGATATCTCAGAGTAGTTTTGATTTGCATTTCTCTGATGATTAAGGATGGTGAGCATTTTTTCATGTGTCTGTAGGCTGTACGCTGGTGGGAATGCACACAATACATTCCTTTTGGAAGGACGTTTGGAGAGTACTTAAAGATCTAAAAATAGATCTGCCATTCAACACTATAATTCCTTTACTTGGTATATACCCAGAAGACCAAAAATCACATTATAACAAAGACACCTGTACCAGAATGTTCATTGCAGCCCAGTTCATAATTGCTAAGTCATAGAAGAAGCCCAAGGGCCCATCGACCCACAAATGGATTAATAAATTGTGGTACATGTATACCATGGAATATTATGCAGCCTTAAAGAAAGATGGAGACTTTACCTCTTTCGTGTTTACATGGATGGAGCTGGAACATATTCTTCTTAGCAAAGTATCTCGAGAATGGAAGAAAAAGTATCCAATGTACTCAACCCTACTATGAAGCTAATTTATAGCTTTCATATGATGGCTATAACCCAATTATAACATAAGAATATGGGGAAAGTGGCAAGGGAGGGGAGGATGGGTGGAGGGAGGGTAAATGGTGGGGCCACACCTATGGTGCATCTAAGTTGGGTTCAGACAAAACTTACTAAATGCAGAATACAAATGTCTTCACACAATAACTAAGAAAATGACATGATGGCTATGTCAAACAGTTTGATGAAAACGTTTCAGATTATATATGAAACCAGCACATTGTACCCCTTGATTGCACTAATGTACTCAGCTATGTTTCAACAATAAAAAAAAAAATTGC